>JANTFA010141609.1:0-12162 GCA_026413405.1 Phytosciara flavipes
ACAAGGAGGACAAGATGTTTCCATGTACGTTTTAATTTCAGATCCTAATCTAAAATGTTGAATAAACATATAAAACTCTACTATATGTAGAGTGAGATACGTGGCCTTTTTTTCGTCATAATTTATTTTATGAATATTAACAAGTTTTTCAGTAATTTTCATGTTTTGTACAATGTTTGAAACGTGTTACTTTGACAGCTCATATGAAAATAAACGCAGTTATAAGTAAAGTCAGTTAAAATATGCAATATGGTCAGCTGGGCAAGAATATGGAGGAAACTTTTTCGAAGTTAGAAGTTTGAAAACCATGGTTACTGTTAGAACGGCAGAAAAAGGAAAACAACTGGTCATACCCACACCCATGTTACAGTTCGAAACATGTAATGCAACGCAAAAAGTACGACCTGAATCATTTTTATAAAAGATTTGTTCAAGAATATCGAGAAATAATTTCGTTGTAAGGTTTTGAAACCCAATTTTATCAGTCGCTTGATATGTGTTGCCGTTTGCAGTCGCCTTCGCTCCATTCGCTTAAATAAAAGATGTGTGAGATGGTCAACTTCAACCATCCCTCTAGGAAATTAGTCAAAAACCGATAAAGTCGAGATAAATTAGCGATGAGCATTACGGCATGCCACTAAAATGTTATAAGTTTGTCTAAACTTCGATATGTACAACCGCTCAGTTCAATATTTCTGATGGAACTCAATTTTGAGATGTTTCATTGAATACATAAGAGTCGATGCTCATGTAATTCCTGCTACAGAGCACCTCACAAATACATATTATCATAGCGACTGCAAACGGCCTCAGGTACAGTTTAGTTTTATATCGAAGTTGTCGAAATTCGATGGTCAATTGAAAGAATTTCTTTCAACTACTTTACCAATTGAGACTTTTTTCATGAAGCAACCACACATCCAAAAACCTCTGGATAGATTTTCGCTCCGATTCCAAATCACAAAAAAAAACAATTCTAGCATGTTAGGATCAGGAGGAATCTCCGTTTGAAGTCAAATGGAAACTACATAAGTGCGAGAAAGATGAATAGTTATGTAATTTCCACTTAACTTTAATTGGAGATTTCTCCTGATCCCGACTTGCTAAAATAATTCTTTTTCGTGATTTGGAATCAGGACGAAAACACTCCCAGAGGTTTTCGGATTCGTACATGACACGACACATTAATGCGTCGAGTGTTGAATTGAACTTTCCTTTAATTAACTTTTACAAATTGACAACCCCGATTGTAGATGAACTTGTCCAAGCTTTCAACTCAGAGAACATCAGCAGCATTTTGTTTGGCATCTCAGACTTCTCCTCCTCCACTGCCTGATTTGGTGTATAAATGTCTCCTTATGTAATTATGTACATGAAATGGAAGTACTAAATTTTTTTCACTTTGATTTTCAGGTGCTTAGTGTTCAAACCGAAACGTAAGTGTCGCTTGCCCAGATGCTTCTTGAACAAACATTGAAAAAATTAAGAGAAATGGAGATCATGTTGTCTATACATTTTCCTTGATTTGACCGAAATTTGCAATAATACATTCACCACGGTGAATAATAATTTAAAAATCACCAAAAGTGCGTTAGATGCGTATGTCACGGCTTGTATCTCCTAGGAGAACGGGAAAAAAAACTACAGAGAGAAAACGTTTGCTGAGGTAATGGGCAATACGATAAAAATTGATCTGTTGAACAGAAACAGTAAAGATACTGCCAAAAAACAAAAGTAGCGCATGGCTAATAGGTTGAAATTAAGAGAACACATCCTAAGATTTTTCAGAGTTTTAAATGTTATCGATTTTATGAGTTAATCAAAATGGCGCGAAATTTTAATTTAAATTTGGCGCCAAAATATCATAAACTTAGAAACGCTCAACTGACTGAGAACCGGAACATCGATGTTTTTTAAATCTCTTTTTTAAGCTAATTTTGCCAATTAGCTAATTTTGTAACTCGAAATTCTCTTGTAGCGTAGAAAAATTGAATAATAACAAAATTGAACGTATCGCATGTGCCTATACGTAGAGATCCGGATATTAAATTTAAAACGGTAGATAAAATCACATTGTTTAGCACTTCTGAACTAAATGTATTTGATAATTTGACCAAAATTTCAGCTTAATTACAATGCTAGAACTATTTAACAAAAATACAAAAATACTTACGCCCTTTAATTCATAAATTACATCCCATTGTTTGCCGTTGTCATCGAGTCACCAGAGTGTGTAGTTGTGCGGTTATTTTGTTTTTTGTGGTTTCGTTATCCCAGAACATGGCATAGAAGTCCGACCATTATCATAATTTAAGTACCAATTATTGTCAGAAGCGGACCCATACAGATATGAAGGTGTATATTTTTTGGAAACGATGACAATTTTTGTATTCATTCCAATTTTTTCCCCGGCGCAAATTCAACCAAGTGAGTCCAAAGCAGTTTTGTATGTTTGATAATAACACGATAAGTATGGAAAGAAAAAGAGAAAAAAAACATTTTTAAATGAAATTTATGAAAAAACATATGTTAGAACAACTTGCAACATGCACGAAAATGACATATAATCATGCACTTAGTAAGTCTGATAATCTAACACGCATTCATGTTTCGAACGAAAAAAGGAAGAAAAAAAGCATTCGAGGGATTTTTACACTGTAGGTTCTGGTTTCATGTGTGTTTTGAATTCGTACGGTTAATAAGGTGGGATGGTTTCGGTTTGGGCGTTTGGTTGGCTTCAAATACAAACTGCTTTCTTTCGCTCTCTTTTTTTGTTGTTGTTGTTGTTGTTGTTATCAAATCAATAATAATAGGTGCCATATAATTTAAGGTATTCATGTTAGAAATGGGGCTATTTTATTTAATTGGTAGAGGAATTTTTGTAACTACAAGTTAATTTTTATGGTTGACATGTTGTTAGCCACTCTATCTGGAGGAACAATCTCTGTTTTGTATCGAATACATTTGAGTTAACAGTAAAGCTATTCATTTAGTTGAAGAAACAAAAAACTCTGCGCCGCCGTATAAATTAAACTTTTTATCAGTACAAATCAGTAGTAATCAGCGAGAGTTTGAAGAACATGAAATGGCTTAAAATAACTGAAAATCTAACAAAGAACTAGATGTTGACTTGATGACGTTCTGTTAGATTCAGTTGATGAAGAAAAAGTCGAAAGTTTCTAAAGACATTAGTCTGAGGGGCCATTCACAAATGACGAATTCCAGACCTCTCCCACCTTACCGGCTATGGAGAACATGTCACAAATGTATGAAATGTACGCTTTTGTCAGACTCCCTTACATCCTGTAGAGCGTGCGTAATTTGTCAATGACCTCTGAGTTTCGGTGGCAAATTTTACCATCATCCTGTCTTGCGGTAGGTTCTTTTGTGGATTTAACATTTGTTCGAAAAACACCACTCACTCTTTTCATTGCGATTCATTCTGTGCACGGTTCTTTGAGGGCACCAAACACCCCAACTACTCAGAGTGTGAAACTTGGGTACGTTTAGGAACGTTACTTTCATGCTAAAAATTGAAGAAAAATCCTATATAGAATCTGCCTTCACCAGAATTTAACCCTGGTTTTATTTTGGTGGGCCAGTGTGCTTACACTGAGCCAACACGTTCGTTTGAATAGGCCAATGAAATTAGTCGAGGCAGTTTCGAAAAATTCGGAGCAAAACACAGTTCAAAGCAAAGAATTGTTCTGCTGTATGCCCCAACGTTTTCACAAAACTAATTTTGCTCACAAAATACGGTATCCACTCGAGATACATTCTACAGCCGTCAAAAATTTGACTGAAGCCGTTCGTAGCCGCTATATGAAAAGTTTGTCTGAGTTACCTGATAGAGAGGGCAATATATTTGGCCAAATTTCAATCAATAGATTATCTAACAGTTTCAACACAAAACTTCGAATTTTTATGCTGGCGGTTGCACTGATAACAGATAATCATCAGCAAATTCAACAAAAATAAATGATGCGCTCTCGGTTATGATCGTTTAAATGGGCAAGTAGAGCGTTAGCTGCTTTACCTGGTATCTGGTGCAGGCAAAACAATCATATCTACAGCTTTGAGAGGTTCTACAATTGTGTTCACGCCAACGATTTAAGCTAGATTGTAGAGCATCTCAAAGTTTTAGCTATCATTGTTTCCTCTGCATCAGATATCAGGTAAAGCAAGTAACACTGGGCTTACTCATATAACAATGTGAACGATAAAACGAATACTTCACGAGGAACAAATCCCGAAGATTTTCATGTTCTACCATTCCTCATAAACTCCGGTTCTGCGCTATCAAAACTCTCTCAAATGTTAATTTCAGAAATCGAGGAAATCACTAGTGAGCGGACAACTTAGTTTCAATTGTGGACAAAAAAGTGCTAGAAATGATGGAACTTTAAAAACATTGGAATGAATACGTTTCCACCAATAAAGAAAAGTTCATAGCGGAAATCGCTCTAGAATATGCATTCAAAAGTGTAGACCTCCGACAGAATTTTTCAAAGTTTCGAGGACTAGACGAAGAATCAATCCAATGCCTGAACCTATGATTCTTCCTAGAATCTCGAGTTATGAGTTTTTGCAACAAAATATACGTTCAGAAAATACTCTTAGGTTGCATGTGATTTTTATTAAAATAAACTAGAATGCCAGTTTTCAAAAACCTTTAGAAACTCGAAATGAAGTGATTTAAAAAAGGGAGCATTTGTTATCGATGAAGACGACAAAAAATAAATAAAAATCTTATGCTGACTTGGTCTTATATTGCGAACTGAGTCCTTAAACAAATGAAGTACAAGATTCCAAAATTATATTTTGAAAATTTTTTACTCAAAAGAAGTAATAGACCAGGTGACAACGTGGTATGTGACAGGTTGTCTACGTCGTCTGTCATACTAACCGTAATTTGCAAATTGCAACCGTCATAAAACCGTAATTTGCAAATTGCAACCGTCATAACTCTAATCATGTCACTTTGTCAGCTAATAGTGGATAATATCAACAATTTAACATCAATTCTACTTGGCGACAAACACATAAATAATCTTTCAATTATGCTTGTTTGACTTAAAATGAAAATAAAAAAGCAATAAGAATGAACCAAACAAAAAGCAAATAAACTCAATAGAACACTTTTTACGTTTTATACTCAACAATAAAAAGGGTAACATTAGAGTCATTTATCATTGTTGAATTCACGTTATCTGACATGGATATCTTCCTCCTTTACATGCGCAACCACATGGAAAACTACACCGTGGTTTTCTGGTTCAAGGTATAACTTCAAATGCAATGCACAATTAAAAGCTCGTTGAGATAATCAGTGAAAGAAAACCTCACTGATGGGTGTACGTTAATAATAATCTCGTTTTTTTATGTTTATGAACAGTTCTCTTTTTCTTTTTTTTTCGAAAGCGAAAACAACGGAGTATTTAGTGTTGTATTATGAAAATGCATTATTACCATTTAAAATGTGGAATGGTGGAGCACTTTACATTTTTTTATTTTGTTGAATTGAGTCGTTTAAGGAAGCCAGGAGATACATCACATTAAAATTAATAACTGTACACCCTGAAAAATGATAATGAATGGAATGAAATGTGTTAATGGTAGGGTAAGGATACGTTCGGAATTATTATAATAAAATAATTCTTGAACCATCATCATTGTCAAAACAAACATTCGGACTTAATGACAGGTCGAGCCGGGCTAACGAGAAATGAATTAATTTTGTGAATAAAATTATTGTCATTAGTAATGTGAGTTTGGCTGGAAATGTTATGACTTTCGATGTAAATGATATGAACGAAAGGTGGTTTCAATTTCGGTCAATTTGGTTTTTTGTTTGTTTAAAAAGAATTTTTTTTTAATTAAGTGAAATGATGTGATAATGAGACCCAATTTTTCTGTTACACTTTTTGCTGGACGAGGCAAAGTCAATTGAGTCAAAGAAAAAAAAGTCAATTAAAAAGCGGTACAACAGATAGCAACGCATTAGGCTACAGCGTGGAGAGTCCGAGTTCACGTCTTATAGTAATGATCATTCAGGAAAGTTTGGATGGAAACTGTAGTATACACCATCTTGACTCTCGAGGTCATCAGATCTTTGATAACTTTCATTGACTTCGAGACTCTACATTGCTCTCAGAGTTTGATTACAGTGTTGCTAGCTTTACTGTTCGCGAGCATTATTCACAGAATAAATAACGAATGAGTACTGTAATGAAAAATCGGTGCTGTTACTTTTTGGTAATCTAGGATCTCTACATGAAATATCGTATGCTAAAGTACGCATGTTACGTTAAAAGGCCATTAGAGGCCTAGGTGCAGGATTATATGTAAAAGTAGGAGACTTTATCTCATCGCTTTATCTAAAGAACCACTCACAAAATTTACGCTCCCTCTACAATGGATATGATGCCAGAATTCTGAAAGCCATTTAGAAACGGCTAATCATCTGTTGTCGACGAAGCAATGATAAAAACAAGCAATGGAATCTACTTACTGTTGTGTTATATAGAAAAACGTATGTCAAAACAAATGAAGTATTAGATTTTGTATTGCGAATAGAAGACGCAACTCTCATCAAAAAATGCAACAGATCTGATAATTACACCACAATTTCTTCGTTATTTCTGATCGTTTGAGTCAATAAGTGATGGAAACCTTGTTAATAGTAGAATAGTTTAGGGTCACACATATGAAAATCGCACGATATTTTCATTCAAAATTTGACAACAAACAATTCCCCTTATGTTTCAATTTTCAGGTGAATCCCTTATACCAATTTATTTTACTTCTACGTTTCAATTTTTGTTCACAAATATACTCAGCTACTACAGTCCGTAACATTTATATGGCATCGTGTTAATAAATGTTACGAGCTGTAATGTGTAATATACTGGTGATGGTGATCTCAGAAAGTTGTTGAATACGTTTGTGAACCGTCCTTATAATTTCGCCTACTTTTATGTTCGACAATTTTCTGACAGCGCCGTACTCTCATTATCTCAAAAAACATCCAGTTGGATAATTGGAATTTCAACCTTTTCGGCGTATATCTTCACAGTATGCTTCTAAAATGCTAAGTTTTTTTTATTTGAAAGTTTGAGCTCCAACCGAAACAATTTTGTCCGCGTCAGTCGTTGAAAATGTGCTTAGGGACGTATAAATCCGCGATGAATATGATAACGAGTGAGGTACTTTGCAGCAAGAAGTACTTGGGCAGTGACATTTCTGGTCAAAAGGGATATCTTAACATAGTACTGAATCAGATGTATAGGTCCGCCATTTCGTAATTTTCTAACGAGCGGCTGGACTGTACATTTCGAGGAATCTATAAAAAATCGGTGCATTTTACAGGCGTACCTTAGAACTATTTCTGGTTCTGAATCGACAAAAAATGAATATTAAACAGTTTTGGTGGGTATGCTTTGTCTTGGAGATGCGAAGCGATTTTTTTTTAATATTCACCATTAAATTAAGAAGCTTTCAATGCTATCCTATGATTAGAGAGGGAGTACAGAATTGATGGAATAGTGGTGGGCTAGCTACATTAGCGGAAATGTAGTATGAATATCCCAAAATAGTAGGGATGTGAACCCTCCGTAATAGCCCTTGAGGCAGGGACTATTTTGAGAAATCGGTTTTTCAAAGATTTCTTAAAATTTCTCGAAAATTGATTTCTCAAACTTATCGAAGATTTCTCGAATTTCTCAAAGAATTTCTCAAAAATAGTCTCTGCGGCTTGAGGACGATTTTACTAAAACTCTATAGAAACCTAGAAAACAGCAGAATTTTGATAATTTTGGGTGACCTCAAGACTTTATATTGCAGGACGAAGCGGCAATTTAGGGATAACGTGACTTGGATAGTTGAACGTTTTCATGCGAATTTGACTTAACGATGACATAGACTTGGCCTTGATATCGGTTTTTTTTCAAATCTTGCAACTAGCGCCTCTGAGCTTTTCGTCTCAGGTTAAGCAAAATTGGTATACAAAAAAGCTTTCATCTAAAAGACAGTTATTAAGGAAACAGTTAATGGGTCTTATTATTTAGTTCCGCCATTAAACTGACAGATCGTACTATATTTTAGAAACGGCTGATCATCTGCTGTCGACAACTATGACTTTATAAATAAGCGTTCGAATCTAACTAGTGTGGTGCCTAACGCATGTTGAAACAAATGAAGTATTAGATTCAGAAGGAAACACGAGGCATAACTTTAATCAAATGAAGTAACAGATTCAAAAAAATTAAATCGTAATGTTCATTGCGTTTTGAAAGACTGATCGTACAAGCCAGGAGAACAGTGGTAATAGTGAAATAGTTTAGTTTCATATGTGAAAATCACTAGGTCTTTTCAGTCAAAATTTGTCCACATGAAACATTATTATGAAACAGTACAGCTGTTTAATCATCGTTTGAAATGTAGGTTCGATCATGGAAAAAAAGAAAGATTCAACGACCTCACCACTTTAATGATTTAAAACAAAACAATTGCGGTCGCAACGCAAATATAAATTTCATTTTGTCGGAGGGACTGTTTAACGTCAAAGTATAACACAAGGAAAGAGATAATTTAATAAATTGATCAGAAACAAATGAAAAATTACATCTGCCAGCCATTGCGTGTCAGAGTAATTTCTTATATGCCAGAAATGACGAATTATCAATTTCAATTTGCATTATAAGGTGTTTGCTTGGTGCTTCGTTTCGTGAGTATAAAATGTTGGTACAACATGTCGTTGACGCTTGAAAAAAGAAAACGATTAGGTGTAAATGTGAAGATTCCATTGTAAATTGGAATGAAATTATCACCTCAAATGACAACAATTGCAAGGCATTATAATGGGACGTTGTTGTGTGACCTTTTTTTTGGGATTCTCAATGCATTGGAAAATAAATTTCTTTTCTTGGTAAATTATTTGAAAAGATGTTGAAAAAGAGAGAAAGTTCTAGCTCATTCAGGTCGTGTACGGGATTTTTTGCTGTCACTACATAAATTGCAAAGGGAGAGCAACTGTATGTTCCATGAAAATGTGTGCGGCATGGTAACGAGCACTCGTATAATTGCAACGAGAGCATGGAATGGGTTGATGATGATCAGTAATTCAAGTTGATTTTCAAGAATTCCTTCTACTTTTCGCTTTAAAATTATTTACACGCGCTAAACAACCGACAAGATTCTGTCGGTGTAAATATTTTTTGCTGGTGCAGTTCTATTGATGAGCTGATGTCTCGGTTACTTCGCCAGTTACACATCGCAGACTTGTTAAAAGGGTAGATTCTTATCGTTCTTTTAGCTCTCATATTATTAAGTGCAATTCCAGTTTAATATATGACTTAATCGGGATCTTGTTATCATTTCAGTTCATAAAAACGAAGTACATGATTTGAGTTAATGTCAATTTACCATGCATTTATAAATACCACATGTTGCAGGTGAACGTTATTGCAGCGCAATACTGAGAAGATCATAAAATTGTATGACACCATAAAACTCTTACCGTAGTGAGATCCTGCAATAAAAGAGAAAACAAAAAATTAATTTACGGAAAATGTTTGCTAATTTCAATTAATTACGTGAACAAAATTGTAATTGTTATATGGACCCACAGTTATATCTGATTGAGGGACAAAAATATCATCGAGTCATGATGAGTCGGATGAAAAATTGCCGTAATAATTGTAAATAGTTGAACATTTTGTGGTGTTGAGGATTGGTACCAAATCACACAACCAATATCTCTGTCTTAAGCTTATGTTTTTGCATCGAGTGAAATTGGTGGTATCAACAGTAACGAAGTTACATGCCTGAGAAAATTAGATTTGTTTGCACAACTTTTAACAGCAACTTTTCGTTGAATGTTGTGGCATTGGGAACTAGGCCAAAGAAGAGCCTGATGAAATGTCTCCTAAATGTCACGGTAATTACTGTTCAAGTGGCGGTCTAATCTGCATTTCACACACATGTTTCAGTAAGAAACGTCAGCTTTTTGCTCAGTGAATTCAGTTATTCGCTAATTCCTCCAGCGATAAACACTACACGTCGGTCATGACCGGTTAGGGATAGATTTTGTAAAGACACAGTGGTGTGTCTCTACTCGAAACCAGTCACTAACATGCCATGGTGGGTATCAATGTTAAGCTAGGACTAGCCTCTATTGGGCATACACTCTCCTAAGAAATAACATTAATCAAGTGGAAGATATCACCTTTTAAAGTTTATCAAAATTTTCGGACCTTGGCCCGAAAATTCTTTCTGTTATTTCCCGACTGTGGTTATACACACGTCTCTGCATGCCCCACGTCTCCTCAACAGTACCTATCTAATGAGCACTCACACATGTGTGTCCATCGTCTATTGCGGAAGTTATTCACCGACGACCAAAGACCTATTGTCGACCTTTGAACCTACCTCCCTACTCACCAAGCCGACTTAAAAATAAATGGACACCTGTTCTGTACTATTCAGGCTCAGGGCTGTCTGAGCTCTGAGCACACAGAGAACCGAGGTCCATAAAATAGGTCCGACGCCCGCAGGTTCACTCTCAAGAAAATCCCTCTCTACAATGATACACGATCGTCAATGGATTTTATGATAATGACCAACTGACCACATAGACACCTATCTAAAACAATTATGAGTTCATTGCATCCAGTGAAAATCAAAGATTTAATAAGTCCAAGTGAAGGACATTTCAGACATGATTTCGGCTGAGGAAATGTTCAACATCAATTGTGTTGAACATTTCCTCAGACCAGTTGACAGGCACAAATACACCATCGAAGGATGATCAGGTGAGTATATGTTAACGCCATATACAGCACGCATTGTAAATCTAACCCACAGCTCAAAACTTTTCATGAGAAGTCTGGGTCACATATTCCAGTGTCAATTTCAAAGCAATCTACTACTTCGCGTGTAAACTTCCAATATTCAAAACTCACTGTTGACCGTCGTCAACCGAGTAGTATGAGAACAAGTTAGTTGAGCTTGTAACTTGTAAGCTACTAGCTTCAACACGAACCAAACACACTCTATGGGGAAAAGCGGCGGAGTCGAAATTTTGCTTGATTTTTACAAGTACATTCAAATGGTTCCGGATGGTTCCCGTGGTCCAGCCGAAAAGTGATGTATGGAAGGTGTCTTTTATTTTGGATAATAAACAAATCGTTCATACATCACTTTGTCCAAAAACTTGGAATTTAGCCGCTACAATTTTGGGTCAGAGGTCAATTGGGTGTGACTCAATCACAAACCAAAAAGCATGTAAATGATGCAGCGCTGACATTGAACGTTATATTCAAAAACTCTAAAGAACATTTTTCTCTCCTAAATGTTTATCAAACCAAAAATCAAACTTACTCACTCTATTGCACAATTTCTCCACACGTGACATTACAAATTACCGTATCAATAGCATTCACAATAAAAATGGAAGTCGCTTAACGTATCGGTGGTCATGATTCGAACCGCGCAATAAAAATTTTAATTGACTTTATGCATTTCTTAGCAAAGCGGCTCAAATATCCGCCAGAAAGGCCTAACACTGAAATCATAAATAGACCGTATCATATGCTGCCTCGTAGAAAATATTAATTTGAATTGTGCTACAATTGCGATTAAGACATTATCGTTTTTATGACGAGTGTGAAAGTGAGGTGGGGTGAAATTGATGTGATTGAGTTTTTGGAATATTGATTTTGTCCAATTCAATTCGGGAAACGAAAGAGATGAATTATGTCTTTGACAAACTACCGACTCGGTGGTTGGTTGCAACTTGCAACCATTAATTAGTAAGAGATTTATTGTAGATTAACATCGACATTTCATTTCCACGAACTCCACTAGAATTCGAATAAAAATGACCGAATAAACATCCGATGGAGATGTTCTTATTTTCTTGCTCCTCCGTTCATTTCATTTTTTTTGTCCGTATTCTTTCTCATAGCTCGAAAAACATCAAAGTAATAATTCAATTTAAATTAACTTTAATATTTTCTTGATTCCATCCTACGCACGGCATATAATATGCATTTGAACCGTGTCCAACAGTTTCTTTTTAAGATACTACAAAAATAAAAACCAAAACAATAAATTGAATAAATTAATTTATGCAATTTTAAATCCGAAGAGAATTATCAATGT
>JANTFA010141620.1:0-12154 GCA_026413405.1 Phytosciara flavipes
TGACCTATTTAAAAGGAATTCGAGACGGATATGTGAGACATTTACGTAAAAAAAAGTTTAATAAATGGATCTCAAAAAAATTGTTTAATTTAATTAGAATATTAAAATAGGCAAACAAGTTACGTAATTTCGAGAAACAGAGATGATAGCAACAGCGATAGCGAAGCGTTCTTCATAGGTAGACAAATTTGTTCAAAAATTTGGTTGTTATAAGTTGTGCGGTAGATGAATTGTTTTTAATTGTGATTAAAGGTGTGTTCATGCTATTTAGATTCTAAAACACACATTTCTATGACGTCAAATTAGCAGATGTTCTAATCGGGTTACTGCTAATTTGGATAAAGCTGAGAGACTAACGCAGACTGACTTTTTGTAGTTTAGCAACTGTTAGAGCTGTTCCTCCGATTTTAGGAAAGTTTTTATTTCGTGGGTTCAGAAAACTCACTATGTTGTACCAATATAACTGACCAAATACGCAACATAGATTTGTAAGAAGATGAAAAAGTGTAGGGTAAACAAAGGCTACTTGCGTAATCATGGTTGTGTAACCAACTGCCCTTCTACCTAACATTCGACAAAAAGTCCAGCCGCTCTGATGGTGTTGTGAGCTAACTCAAAACCCAACGATCGGGGGTTCGAATCCAGCATCGGGCATTGCATAGAGTAATTTGTCATTTAAAATTCAACTCAGTTTTCGAGTCGCTTCACCTAAGATATTGTTCGGAATTCCCCTATCTACTGTTTTCAATCCAAGAATACTATTCGTCGGACGACTTATCGGAAACTAGTTTTTATACCTGTAAAACTAGCGTGGGAGGGTTCTATAAGATTTGAATTTTCCGTAAAGACCGACTGTGTTTGATGCCGTCACATTTAGTTTTCTTTCTTTTCCGATTGAGATTAACAAACCATGACATGTAATGATAATAATAAAAAATTATGAATCTACCTCTGTGTGTATTGATCTGAAATAATAAACAAACAAACAAAAACAATTCCTTTTTATGTAGACCAGTATGTCGACGTAATATTAAGGTGCAAGAATTAGTATGATTCTTGTCTAGTTGCTGATCTTGATTTTATTAAGGTTCTGACCTAAATGCTTGAGTTAGAAAAAATGTAAACACCCCGTTCGTGAGAAATTAGTCTTAGAAATTTTATTATCTTTTTTAAGAAGTCAAAAATTTCGAACCAAAGTGAGAGAGAGTGTGGAGCTTTCGACTAGGAGTAACGGGCTTTTTTATGTCACATAAGCACAGTAAGTTCTGGTTTTACATTTTGAAAACTCAGTAACACTACTGGTCCATTTTCATACATTTTTGTAAAAAATGACAAATTTGATGAGTTTTCATATTTGCTTCATGCTTTGGACCGGAAATGACGGTAATTTGGATTTTTGTCTCGAGTTTTTGGCCACTTGCATGACTAGCCCTCACTTCGTTTCTTGGGGCTTTTCACATATTTTATGGAAATAACATCTAAGAAGCTACCAATGTCCCAAACCCTTAGCTAGCTTTTGCGTTCGGAGCAGGCTGGATAGCAACAAAAATATTTTTTATTGACAAATTAAAGGAAGAATAGGTTTCTAGCCTGCCCATAAAACTACAGTCTCACAATGTCCAGCCCAGAGAGAAAGTGCAAAAAAAGGTATGGTCCCACCGTTCATCTAATCTTTAATTCATAAGTAACGTTTACAAAATCTACAATTCTTCCACGAATTTACATATTAAATGTACTTCCGATTCTATATCAAGTAAATAAATAAATTTCAAAGTCACACGAACTGTAAATAAAAACATAGAAATCGTTATTTTTATTGCGCTAAACTGACATATCGATATTATGTTGCATTAATCTGATCATTTTTATTGTTAATTTCATTAACAAGTTGATTTGTCTAACACCGAAACGTGTTCATCTAATTATCACACAATCAGTCAAATCAATTAAAAATACAACAAAAATAAATCAAATCAGAAAGAAGAAGAAAAAATTAAATTTTAAAATAGATATTTCTAAGTCACATAAATAAACGCTCGTTTACAGCACATTGTTTCAAGCATTTTATTTTCACGAAAAGAATTCAATTTCACATGATTTTTGATAAGATGAGAAATAATAAAAATCGTGGCTTTAAAACTCACACTATTCATTAAAACAGGCTTATCTGGGGTGAGCTTAACGTTGCGATAATAATGTTTCGAAGGTTCTAAATGTCGGAAACTATACAATTGAACCGTAATGGCGTTTTTATCTCAGTTATCAATAATATTCAACTAAAAAAAACCCAGCAAGAAAAATCACGTTGTGGACATGGAGTCAATCATTGAGTGCTAGCAACATGATCAGAAGCCATGTGGCTTGATTTTTATCGGTAATGGTTTTAATCAGTGACACACCTTCAACATGAATGTAGTGTCCCCCCTTTGTACAGAAATTTTACTTTACAAATTTACATGCGGAGATTCACTCTTTTGACAAGAAGAAAACCGTTCATATATGCCTGCGACATGTATTACTTTCAAGTTCTTTATTTCAAGAAAGAAAGGGGGAATCTACTAAACGAAATGGAAATCAAAGTAGAAAGTGATTTGTCGCCGAGGTGATCCGCACTCATTTCATGGCAAATCTAATAGACCACGTGACTAACCTTGTCTATCGCTCATACTAAAAATAAATTAAATTAAAAAAAATGCAAATCCACAAATAGAACCCGAAATCTACATCACCCAATATAAATCCACCAATCGCGGCAATGTTTTTTCGAACAAATTCTTGAAGGTTCGAAGGTTCATAAAAATGAATTACTTGATATGAAATAACATCTCACGCTTCGACACCGTGGTCTGTTAAATAGCAATTACGGACGATACCTCGGTACGATGATAATTGTATGTAATTTCAAATCATAATTGAAGATTTTATTAAATACAACAAATCACCAGGTCACATTTTCACATTCCTCGGAGTATTATGTAAAAATAAAAAAAAATAAAAAAATTTAAACTTACCTTTAGTGCCATGGTTCTAAATTTTACACTCGTTCAATTCTCGCCAGTTAATCAAAATCCAAGTAGTGAATTACTTGAACACTTTTTTGTTAATGAAGTTCTTTGGTTTATTAGATAATTGTAACAGCCACGGACACACCATGCACCTAGTTACTTTTCCGATGCATAAGTATTTTATCACATTGAACCACTCAAGAAATTAATTTTTTGTTTTATTTTTTGTCACACACGTTGTTCGTTCAACTGAAGAATCGATATTGAACACTTCAATAAGCGCGTAACGCATCAATCACCGAAATAAAAATTGTAAAAATTTCCTTTCCTCCAAATATTCAAAAACCAAGTAAATCGTAACGACGATCTACAACCAAAAAAATAAATTCTTTTTTTTAACTATTTTTAAATTTGCATATGCGAATCGATATATGCAGCAATATATTGACCAACTCATTCATATCTGAAGACGAGAAATGAGAGCGGTAAGTAATTGAGACACGTTTATATAGCACAGAGCAGCACAGTGTGTCACTTCAGTGAGAAAAAAAAAATTAAATAAAAAATTGGTAGACCAATATCAATATGGAATTTAAATTGAATGTAGAGGTACACCCAGTGCGTACATAGATCGTAAAATAATATTTTATTCATTAATTCCGTTTTTTTTGTTGTTTCTTTTCTTAATTCTTAATTCGTTTCTTTTCAATTTTATTTTTGGTATATCACTCTTCTTTGACCTCAGGATTGTATTGAATGTTACGAGACTGACTATCTGTATAACCACCTGAGAGGTCTTTATGTTGTATTGATAAAGGAAAATTGAGTATATAGAGTTGTAGACAATGTAAATTAATATGTAAAAATTGTCGCACGTTCAGTAATACATTGAGAAGAAAATAAATACATTTCAGACAACGACTGATTTGTATTTCAATTTTTGCTGTTGTTGGAATTCGTTTGCTTTGAGATAATTTTGAAAATGAATAAATACTCAAGTGCCGAAGGGGTAACCACCGGCTAGGAATCTGTCCCAACAATTTCATTTCCCTTTTTAATTACAAAAATTCCACTCAATTCAAATAAATTCCAATTTATTTCCAATAAGTAGCTCGAAATTTAAAAAGACGCGCAAAATTGTCGTTGCAATTGCCGTAAGTGCGCTAAAAATATTTAAATTTTGAACGGCATCATTGGAAAGTGCGACAGATTTCGAGATTATCGCTGTTGAAGTCACCGAATTTCATGAGAAATTGCCGAAAATCGCTAATTTCAACAGCGATTATCTCGAAATCTAAAAAAATTCTAATAACTTCAGTTTCAATTCGAAAAATTTCAACATTTCCACTAAAAGTTCCATTTTAAATTTCCAAAATTTCACCAGTTCTTACCCCCTCGGTTTACATAAACAATCGTCGTTCCCATTTATGGAACATATTATATATTAAGATCAGTCTTCGAAGGAAGTTGATTTTCGAAATTAGAGTGAACCCTTGAATTTTAACGCTACGTGCTACAACGCGTTTGCTTTGCCATAAAAAACTTCAGATAACTGAACACTTTTATTACAATCTCCGCAGATTCGCTTTCACAGCTTCCGCCTAGTATACAACATTTCTTGGATGTGAAAGCAAAATTTGGGTAGTGATTAGAATTCTATTGTTGTATGTATTCAGCGACCGGTTGACTATCACGTTACAGCGCTATAACAAATATGCTCATGTAAAATAAAGGCGATTACGGCACCTCGGTTTCGGCTCGGCTAGTGCACGAATTCGCTTCTAAGTTATATGCCGTTATCATAAGCAATGTTGTTATCTACTGTTGCATATTTTGAAAGAAAGTCAAATTATTCTAGTGTGTGGTGATGACCTCGAACCAAGAAAATCTACACGAAAGCTAAATTTTTCAACCTTTTATTGCCATATTTTTAATGTAGAAGTCATTTACGTAACGAGGAAGTAAATGTTTAAAAGTCAACTTTTCATTTTACTCCCCAGTTATGTAAAGTTGAGGCCATCGAAAGTTCGTGAATTTGATGAAATCAACGATTTTAGACTCGCAAGTGATCTTCAAAAGATCTCAACTGGTGTGTAAAACTTTTACTTGCAGTTTCTATGGTCTAATAAAGGCAACACTGGCCAAGAGACAAATTATTTACAAATCTTGTCAGTCGTTTTTGAAGATTTTTTACATGGATATGTAAGCAATAGAAGTGTAACCATAATCCCGGGAAGTCCCGGTTTGAATACAGTCATCTTCCATCAGTTTTTTGCGTAACGTTCATTGAATTACCAACGCACTCCAAGCGTGCGTGGTACTCTGAATAGAGTACTGAAACTCAGTGTGTCATACTTCACATGGTAAGATTTGTTTGTGTGTGCAACAAGGTACTAGTGGAAACTCTGCTCTCTTCATAAAGTGTTCGGACAGTCATTTTCGACCAGTTAGGCTACGGGTACAAAATTATTTTAGCACAGTTACCGAACAGCTGTAGGTTGCGGGAACACCATGCATTACATTATAAATACGCTTGTGCTTTAACGATGTAAAACGCTCTATTACACTCATCTTAGGGGACGTCCACCTACGATAATGACGTCCACCTTTTTCAGTGCTGCCAGTACACTTGAGTCATCAATAACTTGACAAAAATTCATTTTATAAAGTCAACCCCCTAATTGGAGAGTAGAGCACACATTTGACTTTGTAAAATGCATATTCGTCGAGTTATTGATGATTCAAATTTACTGGCAGCACTGAAAAGAGTGGACGTTGTGCTTGCATGACCCCTTACTTAGATGTAAGCTTTTTTGCACTGAATATATGGCGCTGATTGCATTCACTGGTTACAATTTCGTTGAAAATTTAGTGAGTGTATTGAAATAAATTCGCGTCATTGTCTTTGAAAACTTTGACTTTATGAGAATGTAGACCTTCTCCTATTTACCAAATATTGTTGCGAGGTGAGCCTACAGCAAACCAAAAGTTGTCTAACAATATTTTACTTAAATGCAAAATCTTAATGAATAGTATTCCATTAGAAGTGACATTTTCATTATTAAATCTAATTGTGCGTACACATTAACTCGACTGCTACTCCCATACACATTCGTTATTATTACAATTATCGACAATGTTCAGTTTCGTGTACAAATGTTTAAGAAAAATGCTCGACTGTATTTACTTAAAGTCACCGGCGGGTCAATCATTTACGAGATTATGTGAAACAAAATTATCTGAATTATTGCACAGAGCAAAGACAGCAATGTATTTCAAAACTTAGAAATAAATTTCTGATTTTATGCTTAACTCGATGTTGCTTCATCCTAACATTAAATAATTGTAAAATATATTTCGTTTGGCGTCCGTCGTCTATACATTTGAATTCTCTTAACAAATTCCTTCGAATTGTTGCAGATACAACACTGTTATTTCTAAAGAAGCCAATGAATAATTGATTTGCTCCACACGAAAATTAAGTTTTACTAAGAAATTGTGACAAACCCATCTCTTCCAACAAACCAACTAAGTCGAAGAGAACCACAGTATCCAAGCTAAATTTAGAATGCCATGCCGGTATAATTCATCAACCTGGAATCCTCTTCGATCATCAATCACCATGCTCTATATCTATACACCATGTGAGCTGCGTTCGCGACTAGACTTCGCGTTTTTTCAGATATAATACACACGTTGTTAGTGTGTTGTTGACTCACTTCAACAACAGGTAGACATCGTATCATACACGAATTGGTTAAAATTAGTTGTTTTGGGCTGCGAATTTAGATTTGAAAAAAAAACGAAGAACGAGATTAGAAATCGACGTAAAAATAAGTTTTGATTGTTGACCGGAAATAAACGCAAAGAAATCTGTTAAGTTAACACGCAAACGCAATCCATTTGATGGCGACGAGGATTTCGGGCATTGAACTGTGATTTTATTACCATGTTTCAAAGTTCAAAAATTTTTTTCGGTTTTTGAGACGGTTGTATCAACTTATATTTAGCTGAAAAAGAAGACAATTTTCAACAGAGCACATATAGCTTAAGAAACAAGCACATGGTTAACTGCTGATGTCGAGGATTATATGCACAGGATCACATTCAGCATATTCTTCTCCCTTGCATTATTTTGGCTAACGACTAGTGTTTGCCAATATTTTCCTGATTTTCTAGACATGTTGACGCTTTCAGGGTCAGCGTTTAAATATTTAATTAAACTCATGGCCGATATGCGTTTCTCATTGATCGTGGTACGGGTCTCGCATTCGTAATTTCCCCTTTCTCTTCACCTGTCGTGTAAGTTGACTAGTAAGTATCTTGCGAGGTCAAAATACGCAGGTTTTACAGTAATTGCATACTTCGCCTTCGACTCAGATATGCAAACTCTACGCATGACAAAATGACGGTTTCTAAAACTTGTTGCTTAAATACACACTAGTGAATTCGTCTCGTATCACAAAATTGTCCCTCAAGACTACCGCCGCATCCAACGTAATCTACTATTACTGCCTGCTACATAATAAAGTTGGAAGGCTACCCCTGAGAATAAGGTCCATTTTACGTAATATTTTTGGTTAATTTTTCAACAAAATTCAACTTCCACATGTGGGAGGCTGTAAAGCGAACTACAAATTGGATCTGTTGCTCTGCTACTGCTACGTAATTTCAGCAGACTTACTATTTCCCGTAAAGTTTCTGCTCGCATATGGACACTCTACACTTAACGAAAAGATAGTCACCGAAGCTTCTTACTTAAAACCACACTTGTAAGTTTGCGCTTATCACAAAACTGTTACCTCATTTAATGAATTACTTTCGCAGCATGCATTGTAAACTACTATTTCGAAAATTATAAAAAAAATTTCAAGATAAGATTAAGTCAAATATTTGAGACAATTTTCTCTCGAATGCGGTTACCAATAAAAAACCATCTTCTCTTCATTTTGATTCGATAAGCTTAGTGTAGCTATAATTTATCGTAGTTACTGCCAACGCACCATGCAGTCTAGCTATCAGATACTAAAGTGGGACAGCGTATCATTCTAACTCGGTATTACAAAAAAAAGAGAAAAAATTGAAATTTTCATAAAAGTAAGATACTTGTCATGTCGCTACCAATCTCATTGCAACTGCTAGGTGCGTTGCTACAGTTAAACTTTTTACACAACTTTTTGTCACATTTACGAATAATGATTTCTATTTTGAATAAAGCAGCTGAGCCACAACTCGTCATGCCACGAAGCATGAGTTTCATTTTATTTTTTAATGAGCTCTGCATTTTAATCATAATGTAAACATACGGACCATCCTGTTGTTCGTTGTGACAGTGTTTGTCATTTACACACTTTTTTCCAAATCACAATCGAAGCTGTTATCAGTTTAAAATGTCTTGGCTCGTAATCGGCGTTTCTGGTGTTTCTTGCTCCGGCAAAACCAGCTTGGCTCAATCTATTGCAAATCTATGCAAAGACTCCGTTTCGATTGAAAAGTCTTATCCAAATTTGAAAATTGGACAAGTGAAATTGGTTTGCCAAGATGACTATTTCTGGCCAATTGATCATCCGAATCATGAGTGGGTTAAAGTTAACAACATCGATCACATCAATCGGGAGCAATTAAGTGCATTGGACATGGATAAAATGTGTGATGATTTGATGCGAATAATTGGAAATGGGGATGCTTTCTCAAGGGGTTCAATTACCGCTGGCCAAACATCAAATAATCTACTGAACATTCTCATAATTGAAGGATTTCTGATTTTCAATCACAAATTGATTGCTGAATTGTGTCAAGTGAAAATTTGTTTGGACATTTCGTTTGAAAAGTGTTTCGATCGTCGGAAAGTGCGTGTGTACAAACAACGGACACCGCCTGGCTATTTCGAGAGTTACACATGGCCGTTGTATGAAACTCACTTCAGCGAATACAAAAATATGGATAACTTAATCGTGATTGATGGAGGTGATACCATGGAATCGTGCTTCGATAAGGCTTGGTCGTTCATCCAATTGTATTTATAAAACAAAATAGGTCAATAAACCATGAGTTGACATTATTTTTAAATTTTGTTTAATTCCAAGGAACATCTTTTTGTCTGTTTTGTTTTACTTTCCCAAGTGTTCCATAGACGAATTTATTTCAATAAGCGAATGAACCACTCGAAAATAATATCAATATCACTCTTGGATCAGGCTGAACAAATTGCATCTTGTTCGTCGTATACGCATTATCACTTTGTTTATCCAAAAATAATACACAGCCGTTCAACAAACAAAAATGTGAAAACATTGCAATTTGGTAGGTATCACCTTTCTCAATGCGGTATTTCCACACATCCGAATCTGGTAAGCAGTTATTTGATTTCCATACATGTCGGAATGTACGATTCATAAGTGTTGTTTTTTTGCAAACAATTGCATTAAATCACAGATTCTTGATAATTACCTGCGTGTTCTGCTGTTTTTATAATGCCTGCCGTAAATTATTTGTCAACAATAACGCAATTCGTTTCCTATCATATTTTTTATTTACACATACCACCGTTCACTCAGATTATGTTTCCTCGAATTTTTTAAGTCATTCCTGTATCACAGTTCCAGCTATGTCTTTTCTGTTCTCATTTACTTGCCTACACAGATTTGTCGACGTTGGTAAATTTTCGGTAAATAGCACCTGAACCTGAAATGAAAAAAGCTGATTTAATCAAGTCAGGTTCAGGTTGAAGCTGAATAAATGTGAGCCCGACAGGTCTGGTAAATTCAGGTCAGGGTCAGGTTTACCTTAAATTTTTGGTGCAAATTTTCAGGCTGAACTTGAATTTCCCAGAACTGAAAATAAATCAGTTCAGGTTCGGCTCAACCTGAAATCTTAGATTCTGGTTCGGGTCAAGTTCAGGTGAACCTGAACTAAATCAGTTCGACGTGACCTGATTCCGAGTCTTAAGTAGATTAAAATGGCTTTATTCTTTTATCATCGCTCTATCATCTATCAGTGGCAGTTATAGCTATGCATAGGCGTGAGGTGTCATATGGTACTGGTAAAAATGTCGGTAAATTTTTCAGTAAGTTTCTCGAATAAAAGTTATTTCATTTTTTTGAACCTGTTCCGATAAGACTACTCAATGATCTGTAGATGCTACTTACCAAAAATTTACCGGCGTTGCGTCGGTAAATTCAAGCGAAAACCACTTAAAATTAACTGGTCTTTGGCTCAGGGTCAGCTGTCTAAAATTCATGATGGAGAAAAAAAATTGAGAGCTGTGTTCAGTTTCGTAAATCTGAGTAACATTTCTTTGGCCAAGACATTTTTCAAACCGGTTTTTCACCGAGAAGGTTTACGATTTCTCCATTCTCTGATTTTGCCCCGAGACCAGTTCAATTTGATTGATCAAAAAGTGCTCTTTCTAACACTCAATTACTAGACTGTTGCCGGAAATATTTGAATTTTCTCGACCTGACCACTACCGCTGTTCAATCCGAGGCTTGATTTTAAGCATTTACGTGCCAGTTAAGTCGACAATTAAATATAAAATAGTTTGAGGCACAAGATGAATCTAATGTTTGGACATCCGATTATTCCTTAAATTCTGAGTTTAAAATCTCAACTGCACCTTCCTTCCTTAAGGCTTCCAAATGAAAACTCGTCCCCTTCAACTGTCAATATATTATTTTTATTCATTTTTCAATAGTTATTTACATTCCTCTTTAAAGTTCCATTTCCATATCCTATTTACACATAAATAAATTTAATTTTTTCTTTAAATTGCTTTGTGTTATAAGATGATATAACCAAATACAAAAATCCTCCGTGATGACTTATACAGTAGAGCCACACGGGATTTCAGAATGCGTAAAAAAAACGTTTAGCAATTAATTTAATTGAATGGTATTACAATGCAACAATGAGACCAAAGTTAATTTTGTCATTACTATATCTGCTCGCAATTAATCAATTTTATGTGGCGAATCGAGACTTCTGAATAAAAACCAATTCTTATCCTAATCAAATATCGTACTGTATACACCAAGGAACAACAATGTCCTTCGATAGAACCCGATTCATTATGATTATCAATAATATCCCTTAGCTGTACGTCAAGCGTATAAGATGCAAAATTTTAAAATCAAAAAAAGAAAACTTAAAGTTTATTGGCGGTGAATTTGGACAGTGTTGGAAGACTACAAGTACAGAAGCCAAATCAAAATAGTTCAAAATCACAAACATAAATTAATATTTGGAAAAATGCGAAACTTTTTCATTTTCCTGTTGATATTCATTCAGCAGAAGTTCAAAATTTTAATCAAATTGCTGTTAACGACTCAAAGCTTGGAAACATTACTTGAATCTGAAGAATCAGATCAGTTCAGGTGGTTTTTAGAGAAGATTGTCTGACCTAGAGATGTATGGGCCGAAAACATAAACTGCAAACTATTTTCCTATGATTGACGGTTAGTCTTAAAGTCATTGACTCCAAAATCATTGGAATATTCAAGCAGAAACTTCTTCTCCTTCCTCGCTTTATATCGTTTGGAGGTTCGGTTCAGAACAGACATATTTGCCGGCTAAGTTCACAAAAAGTTGACTTTTACGGCAAACGAATGTTCCATTTACGAAACAATGAGCAAAATAAATGAATTGGACGTTTACAGAACCAGCTGTATTATTCAGACATATTTGGAATAATAAGACATTGAAAGCGCGACAAGGGTTTCGGATATTTAAGCAATCAAAACTGGAAGAATTTAAAAGTTCGTAGTCTGTGGAAAAAAATCTTCCGTAAAGAAGCATTGCTTGTCATACCACTTCCATTTCTTTACTATTGAGATTGAATTAGCTGTAGGATTAACTGCGACTGCTTGGACATAAGCCATAATTTCCACATCAAAATATTTTCATGATAAACCAATTGAGAATGAAATTGTGATAGCCAAAGTTAAGTCACTCATTGATGACAACACCACTTACTATTCAACCAACCATTTTATTGATATTTTTGACTCATTTTAATACTAGATTTTATGTTTATGTTGAACGATAATACCAGATACACATTACACACACACACGGAACAATTATTTTACCGAAATCTATTTGAATTATCATCATCAATTAAACTTGGCTAACCTGCATATGCAATTGCTTAA
>JANTFA010141631.1:0-12152 GCA_026413405.1 Phytosciara flavipes
AAATCATGACGATATTTCCTTGTGCACGTAGATTAAATACTGCATCCATCAAATGGTGTTTCATCATCATTAGCATTGGAAGATTTCTTGGCTATAGGCATGACGAAGGGTGTACCACGGCAAAGAGTATTCACATGTCTCATGTATTTGCATATTATGCTGGAGATGTTTCACATATTCCAAAGCGTACAGGCTCGAGAACCACCGTTTTTTAGCCGGGCGAAAATTGCGGCTGATGGCCTACATTAAAACCAGTGCTTAGAGTCGGCTGAGTCGGTGGCTTGTGAATTAGCTCTGACATTTTCGTGTAACTGTTCTTCTTGTTCTATAGGTCCAATATTCATTGAGTACCGCCGTCTCTAAATGCCTAAATTCTAAAAATATATTTCGGTCGATCACTTTCAGTTAATAGCAAGGAAATTTTCTGTCAGAGACGATTCGTGATCTTTTTCATTTGAATCTTTCAGCACACGAGCAGACACTTGCTATGTGTGACCTCACTAGGTTAAGTAAGATTGTTTGTTCGCTTGTCTTTCGTTAACGATAACACATGAATATTCATCGAAACATGAGATCCTAATTTTTTACATTACTACTCCTTTCTCCGTCGTGCAACCGTTTTCCAACTCATTAATCGTCATACAACTCTTTTAAGTAACTTCCCCCTCGATAGACACAACGGACGAATCGACCACCACCGATAAAATGGTCGATGATATGGCTACACTTCCTGTTTTTTTGTAGATAAATGCACGTTGAACCAATTGAAGAACAAGATTTGAAGTCAGTTGATTGAAAACGTTTTAACTAAAAGAAGTAATAGATCCAGTGAAAATGCTGCTTGAACTAACTCTGGAGTAGCACTTTGCTTTTTAGAAGTAAATACGATATCTACCTTGATTATTGAACTTATATCATTTCGAAAATTAAACTTACAGATACAGCCCTCAATGTTGAATGTACACTTCGTTGATCATCGGGCCTGGAAATAATGTTTTCTTCCCGGTCACCAGGTCTAAATATCCCGGTATACAAAAATTATGACAAAAATTTCTCTCTGATTTGCAATAAACTTCTCAAAATTGCAGATTTTCTGTGCAGATTTTAGTGTGCGTATAATTATTTCAATGTTGAAACTTTTCCGAGAAACAGAACCTGGGATTCTATGTGGGGTTCTATATCTATCAATAGAGAAACTGAGGAACTCGGCCTCGAGTGATGCAAATTAGCTTTTGGCTAGGCGAAAAACAGTATCGTTTTTCTAAACTGCACACAAACTCCAAAGCCTATCGAAACTTTACTGTGAGCAAATAGTTATTTTCCTAACGCATGCTAGGAGCCGGAGGCGAGTTGTGGAATCGAATTCTCTAAAAAAGCCTTTTAGCATAAGTTAGGAACAACGTTTTTCCTAAACGACGTCGGAAACACGCGACGAAGTCGCCATATTTCGATACAAGTTAGGAAATTTTTACGTTAAGTGGATTTGTAACCATCATAAATTCAAATGCGAATGTTTTGACGTAAACTGTTAGAAATTAGCAAGTATAATTCACCGGGAAATTCAACTGAACGGGAAATGGGACCCAAGGGTTAATTGGAAGCCCAGGGCGCTGGAGTAGTTAAAAGCGCTGAGAAGTATGGCAGTTAAGAAGTTAGGTCTTGAAAAACAGAACTTTTTCAAAGTACAAAATCGCATAATGTTGTACTTCGCTCCACTAGCAATAGTTTTTCATTACTTACAGCTCATAAGCTCAGGGTCCTGCTGGGAAATTTAACTGGCAGGAAAGTTTAACTGACAGGGAAATTTAAATGAATCGGATCTGCTAAAGACTTCCATTATTTCAGTTTTTTCAGTATGATAATATCTCTCCACCTCAGTCTAATCCAGTTTGTTAATTTAATCTTCCTAATGTGGTAGGCACACACTCTCATTCAGTGAACAATAACTTCCGGAACTTGTCTTACATGAAATCTAGAAACTGTGGCTCATCATCAAGTGAGCTTTTAATCGAAATTCTCAATGTCGGGTCCACTACTTCTTTTGATGAAATGTATCAAATCTTTTACTTCAATTGTTTAAGCATTCATTTTGCTGTATATAAGGCCGCATTAAACTGCGACATTTTTTTTTGTCGTTGGTATCGATAACAGATGTGTAGTCAATAAAATTGATAATGATTAGGTTTACTGCAAGTGTGATTTCGATTCGGATCCAAAAAGCTGCATCACCAGTGAAAAATACGGAAATATTCTGCAGAAAAGTTGTCATAAAATGGGAATTTCTGTTACATACCTGTCAAGCAGTCACACAAAATTCATTTCATGAAAATGCGATTTAATATGTGACAGTTAGTTTACACATAATATTGGATGTGTGAAGCAATTTACCTTTTAATTAAGATAACGATGTGTTATTAAATGTTGCCATCAGACGCATATTCCCGTGTAAAATGAACTCATTATCATCATATCGCAGAGTACATTTTTACACAGTTGTGGAAATCATATTAATTCCAAAATATGTATACGACAAAGCGGATACATTCGTTACGAGATTATTGGCGCTTCTCTTTGTCCTCACCGCAGTGCGCATGATCGTTCCAACGAGATTCTCACTGGAAATGCGCTTCCCCTATTTTTCGAATAACATTTCGCCAACCAGTGCAACACATCCACACTCTGCTGGCCAAAACAACATCCTCCGAATATATTTTCGAATTGCATAATGCTTTCTCTTGAATTCGTTTCGCCACTCACCATAACAACTTCATCCACAATCTACTATTTGGTTTTTGAACCTCAACGCCACCGAAAAACATTTTCAGTCTTTCCAGTACTTTATTACAACGCGACGGAATAGCACGCATTATTTCTGCTCGGTCGATGGGTAGGAAAGTATATTTGTTCCTTTTTGAAAACGAAGGATGAAACATTAATAGATCAAGAAGTGGGACTCTCGTATCTCTCGATAATATTATAAATGAGTTCACCTGTCACAAATTGACTGGATTATCGGATTATGTTATGCATACACAGTGAGAAAAAAAAAGATTGTTTTAAAAAGGAAAACCGAAGGGTGGATGTGGATATAAATTTTCGATTACAATATTTTGTTGTTCGTGAATAAATATCGTAGGAAAGGAGGAAGAACCAAAAAAAATAAACGGAAACGAGAAAATTGTGTTAAAAAGAGCATGTTGTGGGTGGTAAATGTTGAGGTGGTTTTTTCATTGTTGATTTGAGTTTTATAATTTTTTGTTTGTTTAATGAACCGCCGTTTTTTTATTATATTCATGAACCTTTGGCTTGGAAGATAATTTTTTATTGTTTGAAATACAAAACTAGTGGTCGTCTCCTCTTTTGATGATACGTACACACAATGAAGTTGTTGTAAATTAG
Source organism: Phytosciara flavipes (assembly GCA_026413405.1). NCBI lineage: Eukaryota > Metazoa > Arthropoda > Insecta > Diptera > Sciaridae > Phytosciara > Phytosciara flavipes. The sequence continues at coordinate 3,400 of JANTFA010141631.1, forward strand.
CCTACTTGGTGGAAATATGAATACACCGCACGAGACTGTATAGATAACCTTCCGGCCAATTTCCTTGCATATTTTCATGTTCTTCCCTTTTTACTATTGTTCCCAGTTACACATTAAAAACCAAGATGCTTACGACCGAATCCTTTTTCCGTTTAATTAAATTTATCTCGATACTCTCACCCCATTCCGACGACGACGACGACGTTACAGTATACGGTCAGATTCTAAGGAAAAAGGTCGTTGATACTAACCAAATAATGAGCATTTGGTATATGTATTCATTGACACTTGTTTTGTAGAAAAGTTTTTCTGAGGTGAGTGTGCAAATGTTATGAGAATGGAAGATTAAATTCGTTTACATATTCGTTGGTGGAACGGTATATGCTGTTCGCTGTTGTGTATATTTATATTGTGCCGCAAAATGGATTTCGCTTGTTGAACTTAAAACTTTTCGAATATAATATTGTCATACAGCTAGTTGCTTTAGGAAGAGGAGTGTTTATTTTGGTTTTTTTTTGTCATAGAATTTAACTGTCAATTCAAATTTCTTTAACGTACGCAGCCATGACGACTTTGAGACTTATAGGTAACGCTTTAAGCCTCGTTCAAGAAGGAAAAAGCTAGTTAATACCACCGTTCACAGAACAATTGTTTGTTAACATTTGGTGGGAATTTTCTGGAAATAGTTTAGGAGATTCGTAAATCAGTGACAAAGATTCCATCCGTTTAGTTCGCCTTTACCAATAGCCATTTCATGAAAACTTGTCGAGGTAATTTTTGCAGAAATAGTGCTGCTTTGAGCGTGGATTTATTTCCGAATATGAGGAATATAAATGTTTAATAAACTCGCTGTGATTACAATGTGATGTGATTGCTATGTTCATCTCCAACAAGTGCATTTGCAGCGTACATTTTCACAGTGATCAATGCCTCATTTCTTGTGACCAAATAAAAATTTCCCTTGTCCAAAATGTTATAAAATAGTGACTAAACAGCCTCACGGGGGAATAGCGGCGAAATCGAAATTTTGCTTGATTTTTACAAGTGCTTCCAGATGGATCCGAGTGGCTCTCGTCGTCCAATCAAAAAGTGATGTATGATCACCTATTTTATAGTGAACAAATCGTTGATACATTATTTCGTCAAGAAACGTGAATTTTAGCCGTTAAAATTTTGAGTGATTTTGACTCCGCCGTTATTCCTCCGTAGAGTGTGTGCTGTTTGTATTGAGCCTATTTAAAAGCGTCCACCACCACGTTGAAATCGTAGCCTACATTTGTGCGTTTCGTAATTTGTTTTCGATGATTTCTTTTTACCAGAGCCCTTTTTTCAAAAATGTACGACCGTTATTTCGAGTGAAAATGTGTTAGCTTTGAATGAAAAATAAAATTTTCTGTGAAAGTTTCATGTTCTTAGAGAAAAATGGGAAGTTTACCCAAATTACAAAACGCACAAATGTAGGCTATAATTTCAACGTAGTGGTGGACGCTCTAAAAAGTGACCACTTTGAATGCATAGCATACCACGAAAAAGTTTCTTGCTCATATCGAGGAAGGTATATTTGATTCGCGCGAATTGCCAGTTCTCTCTACTGTTTTCAAAAATTTCCCACCAAATGCCATTGTTACTAATAATTGTTCTTTGAACGGCGGTATTGACTAACTTTCGTTCTTGAACTAGAAGATTAGCGCTACCAACATCTCGATGTCGTCTTGATCATTTTAAAATATCGGCTGCGAACGTTAAATAAAATTGAATTGGCTATACCAATGACAATTAAACTTTATGACACATTTTAAGAAAACTAATAAAACGATGAAATGGCCCTCTTTCCAATGCAGCTGGCTGTATACGAATGGGATGTTTAATTCATTTACAGACTGTAATATTGAACGGAATATAAACTTAAATCGACGAATTAGTGAGAATCTAAAGTTCACAGAATTTTATTTATTTCGTTAATTTACGTTGAATTTCATAGAGATCGTTAAACAACTGACTCTAACTCAACTTATTTATAGCTAAAACTTTTGTGTTCGAAATGTCCATTCTAATTTCGCTTTATTCTAAATATTTTACGATTCTGTTTCGAAACGGGAAAAATGCAAACGTCCAAAGTTTTCCTCGCTGCTTTTTGTTGTTGTTGTTGTTTGCATTTACATTAATAAATTGACGCGAAACAAATGGAATTTTTATCAATTCAAAAGTGAGTGACAGTCATTTTTAATGCAACAACGAGAGAGAAAAAAAACAGTTTTTTACATGCATGGAATCACCGACTGTTTTTTGTTTCCACCCCCCGATATATATTGCCAGTTGATTGATGTAACGATGCAAATATTTTTATTGATATGCCGGACAGATTTGATGCCGGAAAATATGGAAAAACTATTAAAAACTTGTGTGTCTCGCTTCTGATAAATTGGAACAGAAAAAACTTTTAGCAATTACAAGAATTTCCCATCAAAACTTAGGGATTTTTCGTATGTCGTACGTACACACGATGCCGTTTTGAGTTTAGTTTCCACATTGTAAGACACTTGAATGACAGCAAATTTGTAAAGTTTTCGGAAAGCTCAGGAGATGAGGAAATGCTGCACAAGCAAACGATTTTCTTCCTCTGTTTGCCTTTAGTTTAGTTCTGCTGTTCGCTATTCTATTTTTTTAAAAAGATTGTTGTCTTAGAATCAACTTCATGCTAAACTGATTTATCACGCTTCTCTCAATAGATAAATTAATAATATTCGTTGGTACGGAGAAGCATAAATAACTTTCCACACAGCACAGTGTGCGTTTAGGTAGATAAACCATACGTCACTTAACACTGCCAGTGTTAGTTAATTTTGTTGATTGAAATCGAGGCAGCTTTCTAGCAACCACACATAGGGTTTGTTTACAATAGTGCAATTGAAATCGGACAGTACTGTTCATCGACCGCTAATAGTACACTACGTCCGTGGTTTCATTGTAACGGCTTTACTTGCAAACACCGAAGCTACTGCGGCGGCTCGTGTCAAGAGGTAATATTCATCACCCGCCTACATTGCATTGAATAGATTCATTCCATTTGACTCAGTCCAATCTTTCGGTCACACATTTATGCTAAAAGACTCCGTTTCGTCCCGCTGACTTCATAACTAACTAAGTTCACCTTCAAATAATTCTCAAACGAAACTCGCAAAATTAAAAGAAAACAACACGGTTCAAAAGTCACGTTGGTTATCTCTAAAGTACTTAAATGGATGATATCTTGAGAACATCATAACCTGTTCATAACTACACCACAGTGTTATAAAATGCACAAAGTTCACTGTCCAATTTTAATCTCCCTTATTTTGTGAACAAACTCTGTTTGTCTTGTTAAAATTACTTTCTGTTGGTTAACTTGGAGGTTATTCGCATCACTTGCCGTCGGCTCGGAATACAAGCCATTTCACCCATAGATCAATGCACTGTAAAAGCCACAGAGAATTGCATAGATGCGTACACTGAGATGTCTTGTTGCTTACTATTGTCAACTTGGATATTTATTCCAACGTTTACGGTGCATTTGTTTGATGAAACATAAAAAGTGTCTGTATTAAGCCTTTGACAATTTGGTAGCACGGAATGATCCGAACGATCTGAATATCATCTGTCATCGGAAATGATGACAAAACTGAGCAATGTGCTCTGAGTGGTATTCACTTATATAGCGACATGTTTGGGTGAAGAAGTGAAGTAAAAGATTTTACATCAAACTTAGGGTAATTACCTTAAAAACAAAAGATGTAACAGATTCAATGATGTTTCATGGTTTTAAAAGACTAGAACTAGTCTCATTGTTTGGACGTGCTCTAATAGCTGCATTAGAAGAGAAAGGCATTTGAGTTCGATTTTATCCACCTTCTTTAGACATGATTTTAACAACCACACCCAACTAGAAATTAAAAATGTTTTTCAAACAATTCCCAGTGCCTCATAGAATACTAAACTTTAGAGCATCCAAAAAGCAACGAAAGCATCGAAAATTATATTTTACTTCGAAAGATGATTTTCTATGATTTCCCAATCTATCCAAGATCGAATCTAACTCTAAATAAATGGTTTCATGCATAGTTTCAGAGGGAAAACAACAAAGGGAAAATTAATTTGAGTAATACGGAGGGATAACTATAATCGGTGATAATATCCTTCCTACATACCACAGGCCCTGCGTGTGTATCATGTTGCAGTGTATTTACCAAAAACTTTTTCCTATAGATCCCTTCTTCCTGGTAGATTTGCATTCAGAATTTAATCCTTTTCCTAGTGAAGTATTTATGGTTACTTCCATTTACCATAGTCATCAACACCATACAAAAGAAATTCTTCGTACGGTGGTACGCTAGTCACATGACGCAAACTGATTTGTTCATTTAGTTTGGAACGTACACATCACGAACAAATAAAAACTTCACAATTACACCGATTCCGATTCTGTTTTTCGAGTGGGTACACATGCCATAAAAACTGAGAAGTGAGATTAGTAGTTCAGGTGATATATATCGCACAGAACATCTAGTTTTATTGCAATCTAAAAGCAATCTAAAATTGCTCTTTATTTCGCACGAAATGTTTCCCAGCTAAGTTTGGAACTAAAAACTTTCAACATAAAACATTTCATTTCAATATTCCAAATTCAATTCAATAAATTTAAGCGTTGCTCATTAAAATACACAATGCAAAAGATATTAAACTTTTAATGGCGAAATAATGGAAACTTCCTATGAACGATAACAGTCAGTGTGTAGTTAAATGATGTGCACGGAAGGAGAGGCCAGGGAGTGAGAGACAGTGAGAGAGTTATTCTAACGAATTTTTAATTAAAGACGAGATTTCACTTCACGTCTTACTATCTTAAAATCTGTATTCACTTAATATTAATGGAAATTTAAAATTTATAGGACTCAGTTTTGTTCTACATTTGCACAGAATCCCGATTCGAATAAGCATAATCTCATAGAGATATAGAGGCTACAGATATACATTAGCTTTGTGAGGATATAAATAAATCCAAAGTAATTTACAATTTTAAATAAATAATTCATAACGAAACTGACTAGATTGACTAACGATGATCATAGACTTCGATCAAAATACGAATTCTTTCCTGACTTATTTTAACCCACACAATTTGACAGATTTTGTGAAAATCGTTCAGTTGTTATTTCTTGTCACAGACTTAGAAAGACTAGAAGGTTACTTTAAAAATGCGCCAAAATTTAAATAGATCAGATAGCTGTCTTGACTTCTCGTTACGTCACGCAACGCTACTGTCAAACTCGCCTCCCACCTGTCACAATTTGTCACAAAACAGCAGGCGGGTCTTTGTGGGTCTGAACGTCTGAAAAGGTGTAGGATCTGTTTGAAAACTAAATAATTTCATTTGGTAACTTGAACTGAGTGTAGGTGGGCTTTGCATAAATTAGCTATTTCGCGGTCACAATGATAGCGCAGTAATGGAGAAGTTCAGGTCCAGGTAGCTCCATCAGTAGAGTGTTGGACTCGTAGCCTATGGTTCTCGCGTTCAACTCCCGTTACAGAAATTATCCATACGGTTTTTCCTAATCATGAGGACGATTAGTCATGCTATAAGCTTATGCTCTTTGAGCTCTATTGACCGTAAAGTCTCACACAAAACCAGAATAATTTGTATTGAAAAAAAATGAAAGGTGCAGAAGAAAAGTAAAAACATGCAGAAACTCCATCTATCGGCAGCGATAGAAAGTCAGCGCTCGGGATGTTAATGACAAATGTCGTTTTCGTGAAATTATTGACCTCGGCTTCGCGTCGAACCAATGAAATTCACACAAACTTGTAACTTTTTACTCCTAAGTAACTTTACCACAATTCCGAATTTCCTGTATCAGAAATTCCACACATTTATGGTTTTAGTCGTTCGCAGTTCATAACAGCTTAATGAGGCACATATTTATATCTCAATTTTAGACATTTAAATCTACAAGTCAAGTCAATTCCCCCTATTTCATGACTTATTCACAAAACTACACACTTTGCCATTCAATCATGATTAAATCTGGTGGTAAGGTGAAATTATTTTCACATGAATTTCAGCTAAAACTGACTGATGCACGGGAAAACGGGTGAAGGAGTATCATTTATATCTAATGACTCGTTTATCTCCGGGGAAATAGTTTATGTCTTCAATTAAAGTGAACTCAGACATTTCATATTATTTTTCACCATACTTGTGGTTTGCCGTTGCAGCACAACTGCCACAACTGAATTGCAATTTATATGAAACCCTTTGGAGATGAAAAATAACAATTATTATAAATTCCATAACGATTTCATTTTTCAGTTTCGAACCAGATGCTGCAGGTTATGTGTCTTCAATATTACATAAATAGAATGTGTAGGAGTATAGTGTACTGCGGTACCTTACATACAGGTCACTTGCAATAGGTTTGTAGATATGTTATGATCGGAAGAACTAAACGGTATTAATGAATTGAAACTACAAACTTTCCTTTGGGGTTGCTAGATGATTAAGTGGCAACTGATAAACGAATTAAAAATCGGAAACTTTTTGTTTTTTAATGTTGGCTAAAACATTGCAACGCGACTGTTCTTTTTGTGGTGTATCTCAAAAAGTAGATACCAGGACTTTTTATACCGAAATCATGATGCAAATTTGCATTTTCTTTTGGAAGTATATTCACGTTAAATGAGCATTGTCTCATATGTGGTTTGCTGGTCCTGTTCTGAATAAGCTAGACTGTTAGGCTTCGTTGGTGAGCTTTTACAAAAAAAAGCACAGGAAAATCTTTTTAAAAGCGACATGCTCACTTCCACAATAAGTTGTTATCGGAAACGACAAAAATTGACAATTGCTTGAGGAGAACGTTTTTTTTCGGAATTTTCACCAATTTCCAAGATATCAAAATTCTTCAATAAATGTTTGAAGTTCAAATGGAGAAGATTCGCAAATTGTTTGTATACGAGCGGCTAGCTCATCTGTTATTTGGAATCATTCATAAATATTTCACACTTTTCCTTAATTTTTTGACGCCACCACGCTGTCCCATTTTGAACTCCGAACGCTCTAGCTTATTTCATAAAATTTATTGTTGGAACAAATGAAGTAAAAGAATGTATCATGGCCAGAGTGGTAGCGGATGGCTGTGGCACACGGTCCTCTTCAGTCAGGAAAAAGTTTAATTGAAATGTACCCAAAAAGGGGTTGTTGATCCAAATAGGGAGACCCCCCCAGGAGTGCAGCACAGTAGTCGGTAGACGTCAGGCTGATCCTTCTCCATACAACGTTTTTCCATTTTTGATTTTGAGCCAGTTACACCAAGGGTGATTACGTCGTCGAACGAAAACAAGAAGTTAGAGATCTTGGCATTCCAGTTGATACAACATTCACACTCATTGCACATATGGAACGTAGTACAAGCAGAGCAAGGCAGTCAATGGGATTTATCAAATCAGTTTCGAAAGGACAATTCGGCACTGACGCATTGGTGGTTTTGTACAAATCGTATGTAAGGTCGAAATTGGTAATCTGGGTTCCATATCAGCAAAACTACATCGACGATATTGAGTCTGTACAGAAACAATTTGTAAGCAACAAAAAAGTGAAGCTTTGGGGCATTAGTATAGTTGAACTTTTCACTCTGCTTAAAACAGTCAATATCAAAACAAAATCATTGCAAGAATATTCTCACTTGGGCGATATTGGAAGCTATAACACAAGGACGGTGCAACTCTTTTCTCTTTACGAAATTTTTGTTGACGTTTCAATAAGTCGAAAATACTCGAATGAATCAATCCATTAAGTTTGTACTGCTTTTTGCCCGAAGACAAATCCCCTAATATACTAGTGGCCCAACCACAGTATACTCTCACGAGGCTAACAGTTCGTCCCGTTCCCGTGAAGGAACCATTGGACCCTCATTCAAAGCATATTGCTTCGTGTAATGCGTTCAAGCTCTTCAGTCAATGGCAAGTAGCGTTGAGGGTCTTCCACATACGTGCCACCGATACAGTTCATAGTCTTGCATGAAGAATAGAGAATATGTAGGGCTACAAGATAGTCCGGAATGGCCAACAAGAAATGACATCGCATCGCAATCATGATACGAATAAATGGTGGTTTTCGTTGAATTAACGATTCCATTGAAATAATAGATTCGATAATTGTAATGAGGAAATTTTTGCCGTTTCTGTTAGGAGCTACAATTTCCTTTTCATTAAGTCAATCAACACGTGGATTTCTTTTGCAAAGACAACAACAAACGGTATCTCTATAGATACGTTGTCTAACGAGCTATTTACTTTGGAAGTGCTTAACAACTGGAACAGAACAAAATCGAATGTAGGGTGTACTAAGCAACTTCGTGTCTTTGTTTTCTTCTTCTTCTTTAAGTCCGTTACAACATGTTGACAAAATTCAATTTATATTTAACATTTTCATGTGAAATCGTTCCGGTACTTCAGTGTTGCTTTATGGCATCATAAAAAAAACCGCAAAATTTCTCCTCGTGGCTCACATGAGATTTTCCTTCTCTTTTTTTGTTGTTTATCAAGATTTAATATTTTTTAATGATACAATGTTTTCACAATGTATACGTACACAGTATCATACAATAGCACAAACAATGCGACCTCTCTAATCGATAAATCTTCGGGAAAGCTAATATATATGTGACACATAGAGGAAGATATATTGGTAAATAGATTTAAATAAAATAAGATAAAAGCGCGAA
>JANTFA010141642.1:0-22175 GCA_026413405.1 Phytosciara flavipes
ATCAATTTCAGATTAGAAAAATGTATTAAATGAAACGACCTTCACACATTAAATTTTACTTAGAAATCAATTGTTCGGTTTTTTGTGTTATTTGTTCTTATATCTCTATCTATCTATCTAAGTCGATACGAAAATAAAATCGTTCATTTAACGGTGAGACTTTCACTTCAAAGCAAAATATTATTCCGAATGGCGATAAAATGGAAAGAAAAAAATGGAGATCTCGATAAGATTACATACACCTAAGGTTAGTTTGATTCAGTCATACAATTGTTTCATGTATATTTGACTCATGATACGATGTTAATCCGAGGTGTACATTTCTACCTATACCAAACCAATATTAGTTTCAGTTAACCGAAAAAAAAACCCACAAATTGAATATATATCATTCCAATGTGTCAATAAAATATTAATTGTCCTACATTCAGATGTATGATGAATTGAACGAGGGGGGATTGCGATACTTTAAGTCATTCTTCGTTTTACAAAAATGCTAAACCATAAGTTTACCGCACTTTGAATTAAATATCTCACAATATACAAATATCGAATGACAATGAAAATAATTCATTTTTGATCAGACGCTGTATATGTATCACAGAGAGAGGTTTAACTATAAGTATGATTGTTAGGTGGAATGGAAAAAGAAGAACAGAAACGACAGTAGCAGACGCTGCGACGAAGTCCCGTACGATCCCGTAGATCTGGCTTACGTAGCCCTAGCACACACTGCGTGCCACACAGATATTTTCAAAAAACACTGAAACACTTAAAGGTACCCAGCTGAAGCATTCATCATCATTGATCTTCTTATTCCCCGGAAGCATAGAACGTCTTCAGAATGTCGCCATCGTATTCGGTTCGGTGCGAGCGCCTTGATTTCCGTCCATTTTTTTTCGTCGACGACTGTTCGCTTCCGAGTGATCTTTGGTCTTCCTCTCCGTCGGTGTCCCTGTGGATTCCAGTCTAATGCGATCCTCGCGATATTTCCAGCAGGTCGTCTTAATTTGTTTGTTTCCACAAATCGGTGTTTCAAATCCTTTCTAGCCAGCGTATTCTCAGGATACGTCGAAAGCATCTGGGTTTACGAAAACTTATATTTTGCTTGTGATTTCGGACGTCACTTTCCAAGTTTCACAGCCGTAGAGAGTAATATTGAGATGCAATTTGATTTGAAGAATTGCAGGCTCAAGTTCCTTAATACTTGTGTTGAATTCCAAATGGTCTTCGTGCTTTTGGTATTCGGCTTTGAGTGTCTAAAGTGGCTAATCCATCCTTTGCTAAGAAACTTGCCAAATACCACAAGTTCTCGACTTCTTGTATTGTTTTGCCTTCGATTGTCAGGACAGCTTAAGCATAGGCTTTCGATAACGCACATCTCCGAACTTGACCTCGCAATTGCGACTACCTTTCAAGAGAAAGAATTTCGGAGCTGATTCACTCAAGGTGACGAACAGGAAAACATTCCTAACGCGTACCGCTCGGTACGTTGAATATACGTTCAAGTTCAAGGTTCACCACTACGTAGATTATGCAATTCCTACAGCCTCACTGACAGCCTGTACTCATTACGAGATAGCTTGCGATCATTACGGTCGTATTCATTGTGACGAAACAATACGTAGAAATTCACAAGCACTCTACATACCATAACACGTCCTCCTCTGCTATCGTAATGTTTCCCCATGAAGTGGGGACTGTTTGGCTGATCAATGTTGCCAATTTAGTGTAAGAAGTTCTTTTTCTACTAGCACTTTTGTCGTTATTAAAATTGAACACAAAAACAATCGTCCAACAAGGAAATGCCTACTGATTTTCAAATGAAATTTAATTCAATGTTTGTCGAGGGTGCTAATTCATTCTGTTGTTCAATGCTTAGAGGAAATTGTTGTTAAATTTATATTTCGGTGTTTTCAACGATCGAACGGTACGCGTTGAAGCAGAATACAGAAGAGGCCATGTGAATGGCCGATGACAGTAAGCGCAAAGTTTGCGGGTCCGAGCAAAGCGAGTCTCTGCTGTAATCTACGTCCATCCGGCACAATCGGCAAGTTAAACCTAATAGCCCTCAGCACTTGGTACGGGACTGATAATTTTCATAAATTTCATATGTTACTTTATACCCGACTCACAATTATATTTTAAAAATTTAATTTGAGAAGAACAAGTTTTTTTTCATTATTAAAAATTTTTGTTTTGACACTGGCGGTTATTAAGTCATCAATGTCAATGATATACTATTCTTCTCGGGGGCCCCTCTGGATTACAAAAAGTGCGCCATAGAAAATTTAAAATAATTTTTTTCTTTATTTGCTGCTCTGTTCAATCTCAAAATGAATGACGTATCTTGTTATTAAAGCCATTATATGAGCATGATGCGTGATGTTTGCTTATAAATTCTTTATTTGTTGGTTTTGGATAAATAATATTTTTGGTTGATAAAACGGTAATATGGCTTTAAGAAACCAATTTTTGAATAATTTATTGTTTGCTTGTTGCATGGATATACATCTTCATGTTTGGCTGGTCGGTTAACTATAAGTAACAAAATTGTGTATTTAAGCAGAATTTTTTCACGATACTCGAAATTCGACGATGATCATTTAATTAAAATGTTTGATAAAAAATGAACTAGGAAGTAGTTGAAAGGTTGGCTTTTTTCTGTTGCTTCATCTATATTGTTGAGATTTGGAATACTTTCACGCAACTATGGATATGGCACGAAAATTGTTTTTTTTTTCTCCCAATCTTTCCGAATAAATCAGACGGAATAACAATACCTACAAACGCCTTTCATCGAAATTATTTTGTAGAATGTTTCTTCAACTCTCTGCCTTATTTGGACATATCATAAAAATTTCGTTAATTGCTTGGTTGAAAGTTATTCAATAAAATCTTATTTTGGCGAATTGTAAATTAGATTTAGCCAAAATTATTTCGATTCATTTGAATACCTAATTACCAAGTCTGTTTAAATTACGTATTGATTTATTGTGGCTGTTTTAGTTAAATTACTAATCGTTCTGCTATACCAAAATATTTGGTAAATTAACTGTTATTGGCTATAAATAAAGATGAAGACACACGAAGAATTCTGCATTCCTGGGAATTGTGCCCACTAGATAAATTTACCGCTGTGAAAACAACATTTACAAAAGTCGAAACAAGGAATAGGAAACCCTCAACTTCTCCTTCTTCCTCTTGACCCACTGCTGGATGTTAGGCCTCTCCGATTTTCTTCGATCTCGAACGGTTGCTTTTTGTTGGTAATTTTTTCCAAAGTTCTTTTCGTCTAGAAATTTTGAGATTTCATTCGTCCACCCACTGGTGATCTGCCTATAGATCTTGTGTAAGGTGGTCCACCGTCCATTTGTCCTTTTTGCAATGTGTCCTGCAACTCCATAGAAATGCCATTCTTTCCATGACATCAACGACTTTCGTTTGCTGTCGAATCCATTTGCTGTCTTTGATCTTAATTACAATTCTTCGTTTCATGGCTCTTTGCGCCACTCTGAATTTCTTTTGTTAACGCTGCCCATCCAAGACCAACTCTACGTTCGGCTTCTGCAGTTTGGTTTTCCTGACTCAGCTTCAGATTATGGCGGTGGTTTACATAGCTGTAGACTCGTTCCATGACACCAATTTTTACGTCTCTGTGCTCGTAAAGGTTTCTCATTACTTAGGTCTTTCTGATAAATTCATCTTGAGACCAAATTTGGTTGACTCCTCATTTGACGGTTCTAACATGACCTGAGATTGGTCTAGATTAGCTGACATAAGGAAGATGTCAGAATAATTCGATATTCCTTCCAACGTGCACCTGAAACTACTCGAGTTCAAGAATCTACCTGATTTGCATTGATTTCTTGATTCACATTACAATGCTTAAAATGAGGTTTTGTTCAGGAGTCTTAGCAGGAATACTAGCTGAATGCATTTATTCAAAATCTTTCATTTTTCTACCAATATTTTCCGTGTATAAACGTTGAATTTCAGTTTTTAATCTACAACTTCATTTGTTGAAAATATCGCGTAATTTTGAATGCAAAATCTATTACATCGTTTGTTGTGACATACATTTCGATATATAAAACCACATCAGCCAGTTTCAGAACTTGTTGCTATCTGTCATTGGTGCCGATGACAAATGAGTATTCGTTTCTGAAAAGGTATTTATCAAATCTTTCGGGTTTACAGAGAATGGTTGACACGTGGCTTAGAAACGTCTTTCGGTTTTGTATATTGGAAAACGGATAGACCTGAATTGGAGATTGGAAACCCACAGGAAAGCCGTATGCTTTTTAATGAAAAGAATAGACCTGGAAGTACCCGTTTGCAGGCTTTTTTTGCAGGCTTTTTTGGGAAATTTTAGCCGATTTGGCGAGGGGTTACTCACTGAGCAAAATTTTGTGACACCAATTGCCTATTTTCGGAACATTTACTCTTGCCAGTTGCCTTTTTATATGACAATTCCTTGCCATTTCCTTCTGAAGTGTGACACCATTTCCTTCAGTCAGTAACCCCTCGGGATTTGTAAAGTCAGTTTCCCAATGAGAAGAGTATATAGGTCCTAAAGGGGCTTCAAGATTTTATTTTGATGATGACCGGGTATTATTTTTCATTTATTTTTATATAGAGGAATTAGGAACTCAGATAAAGCATCTCCACACAAACAACTCACTTCACGGAGAGTGAGCACCAAAACAGAAAATGTGTCGGTCTTCAAAATTCCACCACTGTACTGGAAATTATATTTCCATAATTTTTGAGGTGCATCTGTTCGCTCGCTGTGTCGAAATATGCAATTTCATACAGCAAAGAGATTTTAATTTCTTTGAAAATGATATTTAGGACGTCACACCCGAACTTTAATTTAACCATTCAAGTGTAAGTGATATAACAGCCGTCCCGTATAACATATACCAGACGAAAAAACACCAACAACAACAACCACATCAAACTATTAACGAACAACAAAAGCATCTATAATTGCGTTATAATAACATGGGCTAAAGTGAGTGGTGTACCATATGACGAATTTGTTTTTATTCAAACAGACAAAAAAATTATAGAAAGTAGAAGTTTTGTGAATTCAAATGAGAAAAAATTGAGGTGTTCAGTCTGGTATATGCTCAGCCAAACAATTATATCATGCACACAGTTCAAATAAAAAGATGGATAATTACACTCTTTTGATCGCGCATAGACGGATGGCTTCAAGTTGAATTGGAAGAATAAACAATTTTTATTTGCTCAACAGCCTCATCATCATACAATGACGAGATCATAATACCAGATTTTCGTTGCAACATAAATCTGTGGAAATAAAATGCCGGAGAATTCCAAGTTTTTTTCTTCTTCTCTGTATAATGAGACTCGTTGAAATTGGAACTTGGAACGCTTAATGTCGTTACGAGCATAATAGAAATAGAGAAAGATTTTGTCTATGAAAGAAACGAAAAAGACCCGAAGAGAAGATATCAATTGTAATCATCTCTGACTTGCTTTTTAACCCATAAACTTCTAATGGCACAGATTCACTGACTTTTAACTTTTTATCAAAATCTTTTCGAATCCAATCCATTTTTGGGTTTGTTACATTGCTACAAGGCATAGAAGAAGAAGACGACGATGTGTTTGCTCATCTTTATGTCAGACGATGGATTTCATTGTTAAGAGTCGAGAAGGTATACGCGATTCTAATAATAAAATTTTTGGTTTATGATATTTACTGTCATCATTTCACATTATACATTAGACGTTCAACCTTAAGTAGGTTATGAGCTTGAATCACGATTCTGCTGAAGGTATTACAAGAACAGCATAATACATTTCTAGAGTAAAACATATGATCATAATGTTCGGTCGTTCGGTTTTTTTGTTGTTGTGATGTGATTAATCGGATCATTGACGTGATCATTGATCATCAAACGTTGCAAAACTTGATTTTCTTCAGTTTCACAAAGACATTCTATGACGAAAGCTTAACTCATTAGCCTATTGAAGTACTTGTCTCTAAAGCGTTGATTGAGATAAAAGGAAATATTCTCAGATCAGGCGATCTTTTTGATATCAAACTATTTGGAAAGCATCAACGTTGTTTTCGCGCATTAGTGTGAGAAAAGCTTTTGTCTTTCTCGCACGCTTCATTATCTTAAACGTTAATAAAACGGCAATTTTACATAAATATAAAATGATGCTCAGTTCAGTCTTTGAACACTCGACACCAAGAGCATCACCATCATGGATCTACGACTATATTGTGGAAGCAAGTTTGATTCATTCGAAGAAGGATCATAATTGTTGACCACATAAGGTTTCATAAATGTTGCTCTAAGAAAAGTCTCACCGATTTTGATATACTACGAATTGACTACTTGATTTTATTCAAATCGTTTCTATACATCACATTGCATGGTATATTGTAGAGCAGTCTTTTAGAACATTCAAATGAATTTCTATTTCCATGATGATGATGTTTTGCATTGGAAAGGTGTGGTTAGGGCTCGGAAAAGGTTGTTTCTACCACGGTACGTACGTATGTTTCGCACACGATAGATTGTTTCTCAGTAGATATCTTTTCGCCCTCGGCTTCATCTCGGTTCGACAATCGACCTCTAGTGCGGGAAACTACATTCATACCTACCTTGGTAATTTTTACTAATAGAATAGATGTGCAAGTTGACAATCCGAGGCGAAACCGAGGTTGATAACACATCGCATGCGCAAAATTCCAGTTTAGGTAGGCACAAGTTAGTAACAAGACTTTATGTACTGTTAGCAATTTTACGAATTAATCGGATGTAATTTTTTCACATTCAACGCGTTCCGAATCATCAGCTGTTATCGACGTCAATGACAAAAATAAATGAAATGCTCAGTTAATTGTTCTCTTATAAATAGCAAAACGTACAACTGAAACAATGAAGTAAACGATTTTGCATCGCCCTGGAGGCTTCAAACAATTGAAGTAACAGATTCAAAATAATGATACGTCTGCCGTTTCTGATATAGGTTAAGAACTTGAAAGCATAGATCGCTAAAGTAAACACAGCAAGTTGTTAGAATCTTTGTTTGATTTTAAATGCAATTTCCTGAATACCCAATTCGCCAATTTATTAAGTCCGAAAATATTCATCACGTTTCTCAAATTATACGATTTTTTCTCTCCGTTCAAAGTTGTGCACATGGTCGTTTGGTTCTATAAAATTATCCAAATTACATAGGTAATTTCTGCAAATAATTTTTTTTATACTTCGCACAACAACACCTCCGACACTTCCACACAACAAGATTGCCCTTTCTTTTATAAGATCATGGCTTCGATATAAATTTTTCTCAACTTTTAATAGGAATATGGTTTTGTTTACCTACACACACATAGCAATAGCAGCACCGATTATCCGATATTTTTCAAAGCCATGTTTAATTTCAAACATTGAATGTGTGTGGAGTGCTATCGGATGAATTTACCTAAAGGCCATTTTAATTATAAAAAATGAAAAATTAAAGAAAAGAACAGAAAAAAAAATAAAAATCACACACAACAACAACAACCGAAAGATCTGTGTGAGAATTTCTTTATCCCATCATAATATCGGTTTTTCTGTTGTCTATCCGTATCTATAACTAGAGGAGAATAAAGAAAATAAAATATGTAAATTGGGTAGATCATCGTGCAAGGCGTTTTTCCGTAGTACAAACTAACGTCTACGTACAAATATAACTTGCATCTTAATTTTTTCATTGCTTTGTAAAGAAATACAAAAAAAAATAATTTTTTTGATGTTCAAGTACACAAGTAAACAGATATATGAACGAACGTATTACAACAGGCGTACAATTTTTTGTTGTTGAAAGAAGAATCTCTCAAACGCTGGAAACTTCTCTGAATTTATCAGTTATATTTGACATGTCAGAGATAATTTATCGTACGGTATTGTAGTAAATTAGATAAAATTTTATGAAATTTGCATATTTATGGAGTTCTCTCTGGCAGTGTTCCTCCAGACTTCAAGCTGAGAATCGTCTGTGTGAATCCCGTGTCTTGATGATATTAGAACTTTAATGGATTTCTAATTGAACTAGTATATGAGAACAATGCACATTTCATTCCTTGGAAATATGTTTATTTTTCTAATTATTTAATGTTATTCTATGCTTGATCGTTTCGACGTTGCATAATGATGTGATTTAGATATAGCTGTACTTGTGGTGTGTAATTAGCATGTGTGGTATCATCTACGGGAAGATACATTTTCTCGATACATACCTCTATCTCAATTATACTTTTGCAATAATGAAATATTTTGTAAAACAATTATCTTAAATATTTTTTGTCGAAGTCGAAGATCAATTGAATTGATGTACAACTTAACTGTACCAGGTTGAAGGTCTGTCCTAAATACAGAATCATTTATTTTTACTGACCTGATTCAGTTTTCTTAGCAAATGATTCGAGTCTGTTAATTATTTTGATCTACATGCCGCTAAAGTATTGATGTGTGGAATCTAGCATTTCATTCGTTCGCCATACAAATTGTATGTTAAAGACCTGGTCAGCTAAGTGATTCATGATTGCATCGATAGATTTATCAGGGCGGATGAATCACCGGATGTGATCTCGGAGTACAGATCTCGTAGCCCTTTGTCCCTTCCCAGTCATCATTTGAAGGTGTCGTACAAGAATGACGTCCACCTCTTTCAGTGCTGCCAATAAATTGAAATGATCAATAACTCGACAAATATGCGTTTTACAAAGTCAAATTTCTGTTCTACAACTCTAAATAGACTATTAGGGGGTAGAGCATATATTTCACTTTATAAAATGCTTTTTTTTCGAGTTATTAATCATTTAAATTTGCTGGCAGCACTGAAAAAGGTGAACGTCAGCACGAACCCAAAGCATGACACTTGGAGACACTTCAAGACTACTGAGCAAACACATATTTTACATGCATGCCCGTTTCTTGTTCTAATATACGAGAGCATCCTGGGGTTACCGAAACCATGTGTCTGTTCATGTGCCCACAATGTCCAGTAATAGTTCCTACCGCTCTACTAATGTACTAATGCGGTTCCGGTCCATTTCGAGCAAAGCCTTGGTCCGTCTTGAATCAGGCTTCGGGAAAAAGCGCTTCGTATGAGCTCCTTCTCCTTACGCTTAACAGAGACTCGTATGTCCCCTTCTCACGCATTTTTGCAGTGCTTTGTCGTACAGTTAACTAACTCGTCTGCTTTCATAGTATCTTTCACTTCAGTGTGTCCGAGAACTCAGACTAACCATATCATATAACTTTGACCCACGAAGTTTAAATAATATTACTTCAATCATCAACTCATTATCAACGCATATCGTAACGTCTTCCCTTTGTGCCCCTACGTTAAGAAGTTTTCGGGCGTTCTTGAGCACTGCGAAGACTCCAGCCAGAGGAACACTAGCCATTTTACCTAGATAAACCAGCTACCTTCTCTTGGCTCTGGGGCAAAGAATTGAGCACCTGTTGCTTCTAAGGCCTTAGATCCATCAAGTAGAGTTTACCGTTCGTAGGCAGATCCGTGGGCTAGCCATTTAGCCTGTCAAAACACTTGGTGAAGTCAATTGCCGGTGTCATTCGATCCTTGAGTATGTCAAAAACTGGGTTTTAAATGGAATTTCCAATTCTACCATGCCATGTCGTAAAACGTTTTATCCACAGGTCACTTTTCACCAGCCGGTCCGCTACAGCAAAGTCTTCAGCCTGAACTATCGGGTCCAGAGGTGGAAAATTCAGTACGCACGCAATGTACTATTGCACTCGTTGTCATAACTGACTATTACAATCACAGTTTACATGTAAACATGTAAAGTGTTTTCTACCGAATGTAGTATCACACACAGTAGAGTCTACTTGAATTCGATAAAATTACATTATCCAAAGACCACTGCCCATTTTTGTTCAACAGCAGATGACATAACAGTTAGCAATCGGTTAACGATTCCTATCACACCACTTTCAAATTCATTTCAATTCAGAAAAAAGCGTTTATCTTTCACCAGTAAACGTATTTAAGAACTGCCACTGCTTGGTTGAAAGAAACACAAAAAAAACGTCAGAGCTAAAGGCTCTAAACGCAAGACAACCAACCACAACCAGTAAAACAGCATAACAAAAACAACGAACGTACTTGAAGTCTGTTCCTTAATTCGTTGATTATCAAGAAAATTACAAAACTTGTTCGACTATTCCTATATGCCAGAGCAGAATGTGTGTATGTACACATAACTTAGACCAAACAGTAAATACCATCTTCATCATCTCTGTATTCTTCTGCAGAGATTCTGTATTCGAGTGTGTTTTATACCCACAAGCCATATCTGGCTATTTATAGAACAAAATACATTCGAGTCGGTTTTTTGTTTTCCATTTTATTTTTATATTTTATCTCATATTCTTAAATTTGAGCTTTTTAAAGTCTATTTTTAAACTTCGAAGCCATTACATGCACTTGCAATAATAAATTTGTACGCGACTATGTTTCTTCGTAATTATTTTTTCCTTTTAGATTTTCTTCTCGGTTATGTACATCGTTCTTGCGAGTGCATAACCATAATTAAAATCCACCCTCGCAATCAAGTTGTTGGTTGTTTTTTTTTTCATTTTGAAAAATATTCTTTTCGAGTTGGAACAAATGCGATTTTCTGCATTTCTAGTTTCATTTAGCATCCTTAGTGGTTTGTGTTTTGTGTTCTAGTGATTTACGATTGCTAACGCATTTTTCGAAGCATCTTCGTTGGGTGGGAAAATTATGATTCCTAGGATTCCTACAACGCAGCTCACAGACATTATATAAAAAGCACCAACATGTAATCAATGTATTAGCGATGCTGTGTATCATGTCAGATTGCACACAGTCTCTCTGGTTGTCTCTTCATAAAACGCAAAGTAATAATTTATCTTTTCCTTTAAGGATAGAGACATCATTTATGCTAGCTGTATAAAGGTTCCGTTCAGTTTGTGTATGAAATAATAAATATTTATGAAATCAATCCAAATAAAGTCAAATGGACTTGAGACGAAGAAGATATTGAACGAATTAATCATATCGAGCAAACGTGAAATGTATGTTCGTTCGTCTGTTCCAAGTTTTGTTGTTGTTGTTGTTGGTTCTTTCTTGTTACTTCGAATAATTCTAATTACAGATGTTTATCGATTTGCTATATATTTTTGAATATATAAATTAGTGATGGCGTTCAAAATGGTCTGAATGTTATATGAAAACAGCAATTTTATTACATAACCATAATAATGTTGAAATGTTGAAATGAATAAACTTATCGATGAATGAGATGTCTGACTTTAATTACAATTGGACTGTGAAGTGTGTGTACGTGATCTTACCTTCTGATCAGCTCACTTATGGGACCGTTCACAAATTTCGAACGCTCAAAATTACGAATTTGAATACCCTCTTCCCCCCTTGCACAAAATGTGTGAAAATGTTTCCGAAAATGCGTGAAACGTGTGCTTTTGTCGGAACCCTCCTCCTATCTAAAGAACATGTGTAATTTGTGAATGATTCCTATCTATTACAACTCTGTTCTGCTAGCTTAGTTATATCACAGATCCACAGATGATTATTAGATTCTCACGAGGTGTTTCTTCGGACTAAATGAACTGATTGGGACTAAATGAGCAAGGTGGAACTAAATGGACTAAATTGAATGGGGTAAATCTCCTTCTTCTTTTGTAGCCTCATAGCTACTGCTGAATGCGGGCATCCCCTAGGTCCTTCCATCTTCATCGACTCATTGCTACTTGTTGCCGATTCGTAGTTGCTGGTCGTCAATAGTTCTGGCGGTTTGCCTATGGGACTTGTTGTAGGCGGCATCCAGTTCATGGTGGTTTCGGTCCAACGTTCGTTCGTCATTCGTGCAATGTGTCCTGCCCACTTCCACTTCAGAGATGCTATTCTTTCCATTATGTCAACTACTTTTGTTTGTTTACGAATCCATTCTCCTGTCTTTTTCTCACTAAGCCAAATCCCAAGCATGCTCCGTTCCATTGCTGTTTGTGCTACTCTGAGCTTATTCTCGGATGATTTCGTTAGGGTTAAGGTCTCTGATACATACGTCAAAACTGGCAGTACACACGAATAAAAAACTTTTCGTTTCAAACTGATGTTCATCTTGCTTTTGATTATCAATTGCTGCTCATCCAAAATTAAATCCTTCTTCACACTTCTACCGTCTGATTGTCAGTTTATGTCCAACGTAACTTTCGACAAAGGTCGTAACTTAGAAAAAATCGCATAGGACTAAATCACATGGGACTAAATCGCATGGGGCTAAATTGCATGGGGCTAAATTGCATGGGACTGAGTCGCATGGGCCGTCCTCTGTGATGCTCAGCTAAAATTTTCTTCATTTAGTGGACATGTAATCATACGATTTAGACCGGTTATTTGACCAACTCGGGCTTATTCATTCCGTTTTGTATATTTTTCCCAAGAAGTGCGTCACCCTTTCGGATTCTCAACAAAACTAAACTGATCAATCCATTAATCTCACTTCTTTCTCAAACCTGTGCAAACTCTTCCGCACAATTTTTCTTCCTCCATATCAACAACAAAACAATTTCTTCAACAATGGACAGCCGTTCTTCGGTAAGTTTCTTCATTGCGTATAATTGTAAATTCGGATTTTTTTCATTTCGATGTTTTATCTTCTTCTTGAAATCTTTAATCTTGAACTTCAACTTATAACATGTCTGCACTGTAATATAAACAAAGGTAAGAAGAAGAGGAAAAAAACTCCGACCCATCATTCCGCATTTCGTTATAAAACGTATAAATTCATCCAATCTCTCTCTATAAATATAAGCGAAACACACACAGTAGACAATCTATTGTTTTGTTAATGAAAATTTATATTTCTAAGAAGTCTCCTTTTTCAAGGTTTCATCTTCGTTTGTGCCGTGTAGTGTGAACAGAGTTTTTTTTGTGATTTTTTTATTTTAAAGCAGAGATACGACTTTTGTTTATTTTTATTTTCTAGCAAAAAAAAAATATTTTATGCAAAAAAGGTTATTGTTGGCTGACTGTGTGTATTGTATGTTGTGACTAAATGACGACGAGAGTAGTTTTTCGTGGAAATGCTGGCATTTATGCAATTATTCAAATGTAAAAGTGATTTCTGTTGCAGCTAGAACATTTTGGAACTGTGGATTTTGTCATAAACTCGATGACCTTATACACTTTGCGTTATGTTGAAATTTTATTCTTCATTTGATACATTTTCCACGAAACTGATGACAGATTGAGATTTCCTTCACATGAAATTTTTACTTTTACTTTATGTGAATTTTGTTTTGTTCGCTGGTGATTTATGGTATTTACCAATCGGCTAGGGAATATGTTAAATTGATGCAATTGATAAAGCGTACCTTCTGCGACAATCACTTCCACTCAACGAAAACTTTTTTGCTTTTGACAATTGACATTTGACACTTGAGGAGGTGAAAGTGGGCATTTTATACCGACAAAGAAATGACTCACTATTAATACGACAAAACCTGTTGAACACCGAAACCCCCCATTGAACGCATTGAACTGTAACTCGATTACACAAATACACAGTACTCACAAAGTGCATATTCGGGTTATTAGTGATTTTAATCTGTTGGCAACACTGAAAAAGCGTCGTGTATGTACTACTTCCAAGTCTTTTATGTGGGGTGACAAAGTGTGTTTTAAAAAAGTCAGGCGTATCGCCATTATATTCAGCTAATCTGTTACTTACTTTGTTTTAATTATTCCGGCTTGTTCGATTTGAGCTCTGCTACTTCATTTGTTACAACATAAATTTGTGTATATAATGGAACGATATGCCGAGTTATTCGCTCATTACGCTCATCGTTGTCGATAACAGATGACTGCACGGCTACCATGACTACCATGTGATCGGTCGTTACGTGAATCGTTCACATGAAACGTCATAGATTGACTTATATGAAATGGTAGAAATGATAGGTTATTCGACGTAAAACGTTGTTTTAAGCAAGTTCTAAAACATGCCTCTGCATTGACATTTTCATAATTAAAGTTCCTAAAAACTTCAAAACGTACAACCGCTAACAAGAAAATCATGAAGTAAGACCTATAGTGAGACTTTCCATAATTTTTTCGGATAGACAATGTCGATAGTACTTGCCACGAAGCACCATACACATTGGTGTATTTACCACAACTCCATTCGACCTCAGTCACATTTTGGGCGGATGACTAAGTTAGATCGATTTTTTAGAATTAACAAGTGAATAACCAGTGATTAACCAGTGATTTACAAGGTCAAACATCATAAGTCCAGTTGCTAATCGTGATTGATTTATGGATATTAGTCAATCATTCTGCTTAATCGTGCCTGTTAATCATGCTGGTTGATCATGGCTGGAAATGTGTGCATCCTAAAGTACAGTCCATAACATTAATTACCGGCATCGTATAAAAAATTTGATGTTTCTACTTCTCTCAATTTTCCATTAAATTCGTTGTTGAGAAATGAGAGAAGTTGGTGAAGTCAGACTCCGAAGAAATCTAACTGTCAGAGTACCAATGCCGTTAATGAATGTTACGGACTGTAAAATAATTCTTTTGATCAGAAAAAAAGTTATGCATCCGAAATGGTTGAAATATTCGATTCTGATGATGTTCGCCTCTCCTCTCAAAAGTCAACAAACCGACCAGATTCTTATCCATTTCAATTCCAACTAAACATATCAAGACAGTGGTTTCCTTTTTACATTTTGTGATTAACGATCTCTTGCGTCTCAGTTCGTTGTGTGATCATAATGTCCGATAAAATTTCACACACAGAAAAAAGATTGAGTGAAGCACATTTTTTTCTTTCAATTTGAAAAAACAACATTTTGATCTCTGACTTCAATGCCGTGTATCAAACAATATTTACATAAAATTTCTTCTGATTGTCTGAAAAATGAGGAAAAAATGATCGGTGTTTTAACAACATGTGTGCCTAATATTTACAACAAACAACTTCCATTATTTATTGTGTTCAAATAATTCATTTGGAAGAAGAGAAAAAAAGGAACACACACACAAGCCACCAACAACGAATGCTCTGAATGAGCACAATAATTTAAATATTTATTTTAATAAAATATTAACTCAATTGTTATCTCTGGCTGTCTCAGATGGACTTAATTCCTTTACATAATTCGTTATTGATTAATTGCCTTGAGGTGTGATAATTTCGATGTCAGTTTCTGAAATTTGTTTGGCTCCAATCTTGCATTCATCACAGACATAATATTTCACTAGACATATAAAGCAATATAATTACCTTTTTAAAATGTATTTTGCCCCGTCTAATTAGCCAATTTATGAACAAGGTCGTAGCGCTTAGATGGCTAATATAAATCGGCCATAAAATAATTAAAATCCACTTTTATCGAAACGAACACACAACATATGGAATTTATGGAGTGTTTGTGTCTGTGGTTATGATACGAAAAAGTTAAGAAAATTGAAAATGCAAACGATTTTTTCTCTGTTTTGCTATGGATGTCGAAAGATAGCGCGTGAACGAATCGCATAAAAAATGATCTAACAACAAATCAAGAAATTATATGTTACGATTTTGGAGAAGGAATTCCCAAAAAAAATAATTCGTAATCTGACTATAACGAAATGTGTGTGTGTATCGTTTTGACAGTTATTTACCTCGCCCCTTAATTTAATATTTTTATTGAAGAAAACAGTTTTGGTTAACGTTTACAATATTACCATATAGAACGCGGTCTTCTGCATATTTAAGCAAAAATATTAATTTTCAGACCCGTACCAAGTACTAGAGTCTTATGCTTTCACTCTTACGTTTGTAATACGTCGAATTCGAATCCCTGAGTAAGGGCAGACCCTCTGTGGTCACCCCTAGAAGCCAAATTAGCAATGAAGAAACGTCGGCCTGTCTGAAAATAAGATGACTTGAGTAAAACGGAACCAATTTCGATGGGACTTCCTTTTCCTTTCCTCAATTTGTAATCAAAAACGCCAGGCTAAGTTCAAAGATGAGCAAAACTGGTCTATCCGATCGGGAAATATGGTCTAATTTTAGTGCTACTTTTGAGGACAAGTAGAAGTTTCTCGCATGTATTGCTCGAACAACTGATTAGCGTAGTGGTTAACTCGTTTGCTTTCCCCTAAACTATTGAAGTTGCCAATGCGAGAGTTCGATTCCCAACTCTGGTAGAAAAAAAAACGATTGTCAGACGTGTAAACAAAACATAGCTGATTGAATTGGTTTGAATGTGGGGTAGTTGGTGAAAAAGCTTGCACAAGGTTTGCCGGCAAAGATATTGTTGGGAGACGCTGGCATTCTACTTCTACTAGCTGCGCTTCTTAGTACAGTAAAAACTTTCGGTATTGAAAGAATCTCAAAAAGTAGAACCACAATCAGTCAAACTAGTAAAATAATGATCTAGCCTCTGACACAGCAAAGGGTTGTTAAGGCGGATTATTATTATTATTGCTCGTACAGAGTTGATAGATGCTGCAAATGAAAGGTATTGACTACAGGCTCGGAACAGGTCATCTGAAACTATTTGTAGAAAGCTCGGCAATGAATCGAAGTTCCTATTGCACATTTTAGTTGACACAGTAAACCACTTATTTGAAATGGAACCACCAAATAGGCCAACCTGAAATTTACCTGTTTTGACAGACGCGCCGAGTTTTAGTTTGGTCGTGTGGGGCAAAAGCCTTAAGTGGTTGTTGCAAGTGATTAGTTACCATAAAGATAGGTTTGGAAACGCGCCGAATGCAATTTTTTTTGGAATAATTTCGAAGAGTTTACTTTTTTACAATGAAAATCTAAAATTTGCCAACATTCTCGTATCGGGCGACGCACTATACGGATTTGGTCGTGTGAGGAATTTGCCCCAATCGCCATACTGTACTCGGCGCGCTTGTGTTTTGAGATTCATCTTAAAATACCTATCTCCAGTGGCAATGACTAGACTTATGTGTAATAGAAAATCGGTAATGTTACCTTCCATTCATACCATATCGAATTGTTATCGAGCTTTCTAACAAGGCGTTTGAGACAATTTCGCGTGATCTTATTTGGATTTGTTCCGATTCTTAGACTACACCAACCAATCCAATGAATTTTCGAATCAACCTTCGTGTGGAACTTTTGAAATTACTGTGAGCAATTTTAACAAGGGATGAGTTAAAATGGAATGATTTAAAGATGCCGTTTTAAGATGTATGCCTTCTACAGACACCTAGCTATATTCCGTGCACTAATCGTACGGGTCCCCCTTATGTTTTTTCGTTCTCTTCGTTTAAATAATTTTGGGTCTCTCTCGCAATCTTATAATTGTAATTTTTATGAAATTGTTTTTTTTTCTTCAAACTTTATTTACCATACAAAAACGAAAAGCGAAAAATAAACAATGGAAACTAACGAATGTTTAAGAGGCCAATATTAAGAATGAAGAATTTAATTACGTTGTAACGTTATAAAACAAACGTATCACACACAGATCCATGCCCCTTTCAGCTGCACAAAACATATAATTTTAATTCATTTTTTTCTGTCTGCTTCAAATAAATGCTTTTGAAATGGAATTAAGACAACCGAAAATCACAGAACATGCAATATAAAAGTCTTTTTTTTTTGTTTTATAAAGAATGGTATCTCCTGTGGACCTTAGCGGAAGAAGAAGAAGATTAAAACATTCTTAGGTCTGAGTTTCTTTTGCATAAAATATATGTTTTTGGTTCGGCTTATTGTTGATTCTAAAACATTTTTTTTTTCCTATTTCGTTTCATTCCAAGAGTGATATCATCAGACTTTTAGTTTCAACTATAAATTTTTCAAGCGAAGTAGATTCTTTTTATGTTTTTCTTTAATTCGAACATAATCCGAATAAAACAATGCGAAAATATGTATCAAATCTGAGAAAAAACATTGAGGAGGACCCGTACGAGTAGTGTAAGACGTATAGATCGTTGTTCATGAAAGGCATACATTTCAAAACTTTTCTGCAGTTTTGAATCAATGAATTTAAACTTATTTCTCGTTGAAATTGATTAGGAAGTCCCGTGTGAAGTCTACTTTGAAAATTGAATTCTGAAAACTCACAATCTGAAATTACGTAAGTAAATGGACATTTCGTATTTACGTAATTTCGTATTACTTTTGTTGGATGGTCAGCTACTAATCGTGTCACGGTTAATCAGCGGTTTCATTTTTGATTAATCAAAAAAAAATTACCCCTTGACCGAACCCATTTGACAAACTTTTTTCCCTGAATTGGTGTAGTCAATATCAATCATTTGAGCTATTTATCAAGCAATACTGCCCGAAATACATGCGAGGAACTTCAACCAGACCTCCAAAATAGCACCAGTTCGACCATGGATCAGCTTTATGATTCAGCCAAATGATTCGAATTTGACGTGTTACAAACGTAGAAATGGAAGCATAAAACTATCGTACTTCGTACGGGTCTAACCAAAAATATTCTAAATTAAAGAAACAAACAAAATACTTAATGCTGAGACAGATCAGAGAACGATCACATCGTCAAAATAACATTAAACAGATGATACGATGACATAACTTGAAAACACATTTTAACTGAAATTTTGCTTAATTTTTTAAGCGTACACACAACCAAAAAACGAGTTTCTTTTCCTTAATAATTTGGATTTTGACATTGAAAATTTGCCGGTTTTTTTTTAAATATCTTTAACGAGATAAACAAAAACACGACGCTGACTTTTTAATAGAATTACATAATCGCGGTTTTATGGTTTTTTAATTGATGATAGCTGCATTCTTTGTTCAAGATGCCATCAGTCTGATGGGTAGGTAGAATGTGTCTGCTAAAAATTAATTATATTTTAATGCATCATCGTTAGAAAGAGGTGTTCTCTGCCCAAAAATTAATCAAATTTTTTTGGCCAATATACATCAACGATAAGGCGCTTGGATTATATTTGAAAATAAACCAAAGATGTTAAAAATTTTGAACCTCATCATCAGCTAACAAAGTTACCTCTTCCTTCTGACGATGACTTGTATTTAAGATCGTTATGCGGCTGTATACATACTCGTGCAAACTAATTGAAATCCTTCATCATCTTGTGAAGATTAATTCAGTTTTTAGACCAGTACGAAGTATGAGGGTCTCATGTCTCATGCCTTTACTTTTACGTTTGTAACACGTCGATTTCGAACACCGGAGTAAGGGCAAACCTTCTGGGGTCACCCCTAAATGCCAAATCAACAAAACGAAAGCAATCTTGATGAGACTTTTTTTCGCGATTTGTGATCGATAAAGCCAGGCTAAGTTCGAAAATGAGCAAAATCGGTCGAGACTATCCAAAGTTATGGTCGAAATAGTGCTATTTGCGAGGTCTGGTCGAGGTTTATCGCATATATTACTGGCGATATTGCTCGCATTCATAGATGATGCAAATGGAAGGTATTGATCACACCAATCCAGGAAAGAAAGTTTTTCAAAATAGAGTGAGCCTTATTTGAGCTACTTGGCGTACAGTGAAGATAGAGTTTTTTGTCGATATCTCGAGTAAATTTCATCCGATTTTCAGGATCTTTTTTTTTTGTTTGGAAGGTAAAGAGGACCGTAAAGTGGTACTCAGCCGCCATTTTGGATGTTAGCGTTTTTTGTCACTTTGATGAATGTTTTATTGAGTTCAGTTTATAAATGAGACTTCGGACGGGTCATCTACTCGTACGGGTCCCCTCATGTTTTTTGCCATACTTGACGTATATCACGTATATGGCACATAAAATGAAAAATTTATCAATTTTTTAGAAACGTGATTAGTTCCCATCATCAAGCGCTAGAAACATTTTAGAAACGTGTGACATCATTCGCTGAACACTTTCTCATCATCTCTAATGTGTGTAGATCATAATTGACCATTCCCAGCATTATTGTTCTTCAACTAGAAGGAAAAAAAACCTAATTACCCATCCATCCATCCATGGCATAAAACAATATCACTGCCGATCAATGGAAAAACCTCAAAAATCACTCCCTAAATCTCATTAAAATAAAATTTTATTTTCTATTAAATGTCACAGTTGATTAGCTGCATATACTACATTGCACGGCTCGTTTATTTGTCATGATGAATTTATGAATGCAATAACGAAAAAGGTTCAAGAAATCAAAACGAAAGTATTGAAAAGTCAATACCAACTCTTGATGGTACCTCATGTACCTCATATTTTTAATGTTTATGGTTTGGCTGACGTTAGTTTAGTAGGGAACAATTGTTAAATAGCAGTCATACGAGTCCCGACTGAACTTGTGGAGGTAGAAAAATGATTATTTCATACAGCTAAAAATATGTACTGAACGTATACACTGCTGTTGCTGTACATTAGTCTTTCCAGTCACAGATTATAAATTCGGTTAATAGAAATGGGACACGAGAGCGCAATATGGCAATATGGAGAAAATTAAGTGAGTTTTTATTCGATCGAATGAATTATTTATTCGTCTATTGATATTGATAAAGATTTTTCATAATATTCACCAAGAGAAAGGGAAACGTTTTCATGGTATAAATTTATTGTTGGCTGATATGAATATATACCATGCCCATTGTTTATGATTATTGTTTCGGTTAGCAGTGGAGTTGGCAATTGTTTTAATCAGTGAACTTTTTGAGGTGTGTGGTTGTTGTGAGGCGTATTATGTAAGATCTTGTGAGGCATCATCATACATTATATTTGAAAACTTTCATTTTTCTTAGAAGTAAATGTTTTCGGATTTTTCAGTCAAATGCAATGACATTTTGTATAGAAACGTACGAATCAATACGTTACTTACTTGAGAGTAGGTTAAATTATTGCTAAATGAATTATGATTTAACCTTTCAGAAACTGCTAGTCATGTGCTATCTCGACGACGACGACATAAATAAGAGATGAGTGCGGTCTACCGTTTGCTTAGATGATGTGGCGATTACAATTGCCGTTTAATGAAGACTCGTTAAAAGCGTCGCATATTGAGAAATTTTTTCCCAAGAATAGTCTTTGCTTAGTCGTATCATGAGCTCATAAATAACGTTCTATAAACTGCTCAGCTCGATTCGACTGTTTTCTTAAATGTAGCGTTGCAAAAAATTCAAAGCTTAAATGCTAGCGCTTTCCAGAGAATTGGCAAAAATCGTAGCATACCTTTTGACTTTTCGTATCATCCATGATCTTGTCTCGTGACTAACAAACTCTGCAGTAAAATATCTCGAATTTTATGGAAGCTTCCTTAGAGAATCTTGCGTTCTCTTGAAAGTGGTTCACTAGTGAATGTTCCATGAAGGTTGCTCTAAGAGAAGTCTCAACGATTCCGAGCTATTTCAAGACCCAGTTTGTAAGTGGATCCATTTTCGATTACATCTTGTTACCATTATGGTTTTTGAGAAATCTAAGAAAAGCCTTGGGGTGGTATTTTCAAAAAAGGCGCACTCATATGGGGCGTAGAGACCAAATGGCAACATCGGGCAAGAAAGAGCTGTTGAAAAAACGGAAAATTGGGTTGAGCCCTGAGGTGACGTACAGTATTTTTCGATACACCTTTCTCCTGAGTCATGAAAGACGGTTCAAGATTGACCCAATTTCCTTAAAACTTTCACATTTTCAAATACACGTCTTTCCCCCATTTGACGTCATGTGTACGGCCCTTTAATTTAACAATCATTTTCTTCCTCGAACTTCGGTCTAATGAACGAAACCTCAAACATTTGAAAAGTTCTGTAAGAACGTGGTCTTTGAATGCGTTGCATCCATATGGTCTATTGAACTAATAAACTTTAACCTGAAGAATATGTTGCCAGCATTAATTATAAGTACAAATGCGAGTAAATACGTTTTAGTCAATATCTAGACAGAACAATGCATTGTGGTACGTTTGTACTCGAATGCAAAATATAAAAGTTGGCATGGAAAATATATATTTAAAATGCAAGCACAAAAGTATAACCACAATATGGTCACAGGTATATATACCATGTACGATAAGACATTAAAAACCCAACTGCCATCTACAAATACATGAAACGGTTTTACCTTTAAGACCCAGCCAACACACATAACATTCTGTCGCGCCACCGTGTTATTCTTTTAGTGG
>JANTFA010141643.1:0-12152 GCA_026413405.1 Phytosciara flavipes
TTGGTCAAACTAAGAAAAATATTGGTGTCTACTGCATTTTTCTTCGTTTGACCAAAAATGCCCCATCATGGCTTCACGGTTAGATCTCGATTTTAAAAATGTCTTGGCCAAAAAAGTGTCACTTGGTTTTACGATTCTTCCTTTTTTGATACAGAATGCAGTTTTAGTGTTACAAAAGAGTTAACGACAAATTCAGGCGCGGCATCATCTCTTCAGACATACATGACCAGGTGGTTTAATTTTTTAGACCCTATCATCAGCCACAATAAACATTTAAAATGTAAGTGACAACTGCTGTTGATAACCGTCGATAACACCAAACACTAAAGAGGCCATTTTATCATATCAGGGGAATGGTGTCACACCTTTCGCATACACAAAATCCTGCCACAGTTAGATTTGTATGGCGTGGTTCTATGAGAATGTTTTGCTTCGGACAGTTAGCACAAATTTTGTATGAAGTTAAAACACTTGCGAACAGTTAACCCTGCGGGTCAACAAAAGAATACCAACACAATGACAATTCTGTTATAACGAAGTAAAACATTTTGGATGAAAAGTGGTGTGCCAGCTGTTTGGCAAGACCTCCTATTTATATAGTCTTGGATAACACCACTGTAAATAGGTCATTAAGATGATAGTAAAAACGAATGTAAGATTTTCAAGGTTCTAGAAGAACAGGTTAATATTTTCAGAATCTTGATCAGTTTCACGTCTAACAAATTATACCAATTAGAATTTCCAGTTTTAGCGTTGGCTAGATTGCTTTTACTGGTGTTAATATCCATTTTCCTGTTCTTGCTTATATCAAATAAAATAAAATTGAATAAGAGAAATGAATTTTCGCTGAAAAACAAAACGAAATTTTTCATAAAATTCGAATAATTTATCACAACGCATCCGCCGCATATGTCATCTTGAAAATACCGTAGAATCGTATAATTTTGACATAAAATTGGCCACGACACGACTTGCGTTGCTGTAATTGAGTTGACGTTTCGTGTACTTGAATAATATATTTCTCCAATGGCCGTTGTTGTCTGATTTTGGCAATATTTAGTAAAAAAAATTGATTTTTTACTATTTTTATAATTTGGTCTATCACGAAACAACTGGAAAATTCCTATTGAAATGTTGAAAGTCATTTTCTTTAGTCTTGCATTCTTCTACATAACAAGAACAGTGCACAGTGTTGAATTAACGTTTGAGCTGGCAGATAATGCAAAGGAGTGTTTCTATGAAGAAATTAAATCGAACCAAACGGCAACATTAGAATTTCAGGTAATTTATTCGATGGACCAACAGATTTCACGTATGTAAAATTGGGCCGATGGCTCCATAGTTATGTAAATGATGTGCCTTTGTCACACAATCCACGGAGTTTGAAACACTGTGACGTGTTAAACATACATTTCAAAATGATGAGTACGGTGTGTTTATCTGTAGGTTGTCACCGGTGGGCAATACGATGTTGACGTATCGCTAGCAAATCCAAAAGGGGAAATTCTCTATCAGCAAGTCAAAGCTCAGTTTGATTCTCATCAGTTCACAGCTACCGTGAGTATAATCAATTTACCAATTCTGTCAATAAAAAACTTTTGGGAACCCGTTTTTTTCCATTCCATATTGTAACAACGTTAGCTGGGCGGTATATACGTAGCATGCTTCAGCAACGAGTTCTCCACATTTTCGCATAAGTTAGTGTATATGGATTTCCAAGTTGGTGAAGATGCGCCCCTATTCAATTTGGAAGATCATGCCACCGCATTAACACAAATGGAATCATCAGCTCAGGAAATACGTAAAAGTTTAAGTTCCATTCTCGACTATCAGACGCATCATCGACTGAGGGAAGCTCAAGGTATATTTGTGGCGCAAACATTTAAAACCACCAAATGTATAGCAACTGATTCATTTCCGTATTTTCCAGGTCGCAAACGAGCCGAAGACATTAACGAACGTGTGTTATGGTGGTCCATTTTAGAAACATTTGGCGTCTTAGTCATTAGTATCGCACAAGTGCTTGTACTTAGAAACTTTTTTACTGATCGGAAACCAATTCAGATTCGTTAAAGACATTCATTTCAAACCGAGACTTTGTTGTTTGTTAAACTTTTGTTTCAATTTTTTTTTTTTTAAATGGAGAATTATACGTCTTGTGTGTTAGGGTGTATGTAAAACGGAAAACCTGCGATTCAGCAACACTGTGCCAGCCGATAAATTAAAACTTAAAAATGATTTCAATGAACCAAAAAATAAATTATTTAGGCACACACGTCTGATGGTGATATTTTTCATTGAATATAAAATCGATTATGCTGCGGTGAGAGGAAAAAATTTAATTTTCAATTACAACTCCCGTGTTCGTGTAACGATTTTCATATTATAAGATGAGTTGATTTGCATTAGATTAATTGCCTGGCTGTTCAATGTTGCGATGGAATTTGTAGAAGTTTCATTGGATCGAATTCACCGTATGGAAGTATTCGGACTTCTCACACCACACGCTTAGAGATCAATGTTCTCAGCTATTGCATTCTATCGGTAAGTTGTTCCCATAACGAATCATTTGATTCGATCGGCGTCTTTCATCCCGATTTGAAACATTTCCCGAATAAAAAAAAGTTCTCACCAAAGCCTCAACCGACCAAAATCAAACATGAGGAACGTTTTATATGAAAATTCTCACACAGAAGTCTGAATTCGGTCGATTGAGGCCTTTGATAAATTCCACTTAGAAAAAAAATTTTACTCGGGGTGTACGGAATTATTCCTATTGTGACTTCGTCGCTTATTTCCGGCACACTGCAAACAAAACGTTGTTCCTAACTTATTCGAATGGGAGGTTTCCAGCGAAGGGCCCTTTTAGTATGCGTTAAGGAAAGTTATATTTTACGACTTTTTTATTTGAGTTCTAGAACTGCTCTAGCGAGGATAGCCCTTATGTATATCCCAGTCGTCGAACACCGAACAAAATTCAAATGGGTCTTAAAATGAAGTCTCCCATTAGGAAAATTTTTGTTCTACGGGCTCTAAGACGACCCTGAAGAAGGCCCAAAAAGAGGGCAAGAGTTGTGTCTGACAAGTAAAATTTTCGGATTATCAACTTTTCAGACCTTCCGATAAGAATTTTATTTTTCAATTTTTTCATTGGATACCTAAAGTGTCATCAACTAGGTCTACCATCTTTAGGGTCGTCTCAGTCTTCGTAAAAAGAATATTTTTCGTGCTGGCCAATAGAACAGCTCGACATTATGTTCCAAACTGAATGAGGGAGTGATAAGCATGCTGGGCTTTCGTACTAGCCGTTTATTCATAGGCAGAATGATTGGTGAGTAATGTAGCCTTATATAGCTTTGTTTGTGAACACTTCGACCCAACACAAAAAGTGAGTTGTTTTGTTCGATAAAATGAAATCACTATATTGGCCGTCGTCATTCCATTATCCATTCTTGTTTACGATTCTACTTCGGTGAATTAAAAGGTTTTTTAAATACTCAATGTCCACTTTATTGCAACACATCAGGTTGCCAGAACGTTTTCCTTTGACGACAACATTTCTAACGTTTTCACTGCAGAGTCGTGTTTCTCCTGGAAACATTTTTTTTACATTAGATCGATCAATCATAGACATTTTAAATATTTTCTTTCGAACCTTTCTCGCAATCTCAATCGCAGTTACAAGTCCTTGGTGTGTCACGGCATTCACATCGAACTTATAGAATTTCACTAGATGGACTATCGTCTTTGTGAACCCAACTTCGGCTGCTATATGCAAACAGTTAAATCCAGCTATGTTGCGTCGCGTACTTTCTGCGCCCCATTTTACCAGCAGGTCGAATATTTCAGTTGAGCCACTTCGGACTGAATCCATAAGAGCTGTTGTCCCACAACTATCGACATCGTCCACATTAGCGAAATTGTTTTTCAGTAAGTATTCGACCGCATCGAATCGACCATTGAGAGCTACGTTTTCGAGTTTCATGAACATGAACTTTAATTGAAAATACGAATTTACTAATCTACCTGTGGTATGCAATGGTTTCCTTCCATTTTTACTGCTAGAATTAACAAGTCGATCTATTCTTTCGGCTGTTCGGTCAGTGAGTTCCGAAACTAAAAGTTGTAAAATATCAACACTCCCTTCTCTACTAGCTATATGAAAACTATTCCAGCCGTCTTTGTTTCTAAATAATGGATCTGCTCCATTCTTTAACAATATCGACACAACATCAAGTCGAAGCTTAGTGCAGGCAAGCATGAGTGGTGTCCAGTCGGCATTTTTGAGTGCATTAACGTCTGCTCCTGCAATAAATAGTGGAAGTTCAAGGTAAACCAAACAGTGAACATCAGTTACAATCGGACCTTTGTCTATCAAATAGTCCACAGCTTCGAACTGGGAAAATTGAGCGGCGTCGTGGAGCGGAGTTTTTCGATTGCTATTTTTCAAATCAACGAAGGCTCCCTTCTCGTCAATAAGATATCTAAAAATCCATTTATTATGAGACGACAATGCTTGAGCGATATAATGTGTGTACCTCAAAATGGACAGCCGACCGTGCTGTGCCGCAACATGAACCGCAGAGTCCTCAGAAGTATTACGTAAATTATTGTTGACGTCGAATACCTTGGAACATTCTTCAAAATAAGCCTGAAACTGCTCGAAATTATCTTTTTGAATGGCTAGGAACATTAACTTAATTCGGTTATCCTTGCTGGCTTTCATGGTAGTACTGTTACAAACTTTGTTTTATCGTAATGGTAAATACCACTTTCGTATTAGAAAAGAATTCTTGCTATCCCTATTAGGAACATTGATGAAAAAACTTAGTGTGTGGAACTGCACTTGTTTCCATAAATCTCGATTCACCAAAACCCATTGATTGTTATTGATTGAAATGGGTTAAAGGACAACCATCAGCTTTTGTTAAAAACTTTCAACTGATGTTTGTTTTCATTTTTTGTGACAGCAAAACAATACAAGTTGACACTGAACCAGCTGATCAGAACAAACACACATGAAAACAGAGATCAATGTCAAAATAGCTATTTACATGCTACTTGCGTCGAAAACCATACTTTTCACGTTTCAGACACTTTTTTCGACACACCTAGGCATGCAAAAGGCCAAAATAACAATTTCTAAAAGTAGTTGCTTAAAACACTCAAGTGAGTTCTCGAGTCTCATAAACTGTCGTGAACTAATGAATTTACTTCCAGCATCCATCGTTACTTTATTTTAATCGCTGTCCCACGCGGAAAGCGGTTAATAAATGTACACGCTTTCCTCATCATCTGCCATTTGTGGCGCAATTGTTTTTAGGTAAACAATAAGTTCTGAAGTTAAATTTAAAGCGTCACTCTTCCTGATATCACTTCTTTTGTAAGTAAAAGACTTGCGTCACTTTATCCTCTTTCAAGAGGTTTTTGTCTGATGTGAATATTCTTACGCATCCTAGTGCTTAGTGCCTAGTGCTTAGTTTAAACTAATCCTTAAAATATGCGTTCATCATCTCATGACTGTACAATTGAAGTCTAGCAAATCTCAACGATAACTATTTCTCTTTTTTATATTTTCCAAGTTGGGCGCAAGATTTTGAAAGTTGTGCGCGTTGTGCGTCTCTCGAGAAACTTATACTCTCATTACTACTTATACTTAAGATTTTCTACGAAATATGGTATACAGTGCTGCTCATCAATGACACAGACGAGTGAAACAAGGCAGTTTTCTATCAGCCTCACAGAGTTACTTTTCAAAATTAGGGGGATCGAAATCTTACTGACGGATCCACATCTGGAGATTTTCATGACACTGTATTACACTATGTCACAATGCTGAGTGTACTACTCGTACGAGTCACTCCATATGGTTTCTACTGGTCCTCAACATACCAACATTCTCAACATAAAAAATTCATTTATTTATTCGTCTAAATTTATAAATTTCTTGCAACATTTCAATAGAGAGTTTGAGCCAATGATAAGAACTGTAGAATTTGAAAAATACACGGGAATCACTTCGTCGATTATATCGATTATGTCCGGATGTGGATTTTCAACAACTAAAATCTGTAAGAAAACCATTTTAATTTTCGTATAATGTTTGGTGCATTTTTCACTGTTACCGGTTTGAGCATTAGCCAAAACTTAGCCATGCACAATAGCTGCCGTTGGTCTTGAGTAAGATTGCTAACTGGTTCATCCATTTCTTTTGGTAAATTTAAAACTGCCTGCCATATGTGAAAACGTTGCAGTACAGTCGATAAATTACTCATTGCTGTGTTGTTCACGTTAAGAAATGTTCTGAAAAATTTTCACGTCAAATCGTTACAGACGCCAAGCAATCAATCATTATTCTACGCGGAACATCCTCTTTTAACTAACCTGATCGATGCTCCATAGACTTGTGGATTTTTCGGTACAATGCCCATGTTATGCTGTAGTGATGATGACGACAGTGTTGCAATATCAAAATTATTTAGAAAGACATTGCCAATGGATGGAGTGATTTCCTTCATCAACACCGGTATGATAAACTTAGAAGACCTTCCGTCAATACCTTCGAATAAAATAATTTCGAATCAATTTGTTATATCACAGCGGACTGGTCGTCCTTTTTGAATGTCATCATACA
Source organism: Phytosciara flavipes (assembly GCA_026413405.1). NCBI lineage: Eukaryota > Metazoa > Arthropoda > Insecta > Diptera > Sciaridae > Phytosciara > Phytosciara flavipes. The sequence continues at coordinate 6,635 of JANTFA010141643.1, forward strand.
AGCAACTTCGGATTTCTCCACGTAAAAGTTTGGCACTTTCAAGGTCATTTCGTTGTTATGATTGATTGTAACCGCTTTGAAGGCTATCGACACGGGTATATCTTCCTTTTGCAAAACAACTGACTCAGAATTGTCGTAGGTTTTGGTGACCTCTTGCTTCTATATTAACGAAAAATAATTTATGTTCTGTGTAGAACAATGGGACATGAGAAGATTTCGTACTGGATTTTCAGTGATGTACACTTCGTCATTATAGTCTTTGATGAACCAAGCTTCCAGCAAACATGTTAAGCTATATGAGTACGACAGATAGAGGAACAAACCAAGACAGAAATAGTATTGGTACAGTTTTGTGGTGGCGCTAGCTAGGAATGCAGCAATAACCATTATCGAGCCAACCGCTGATTGAAGAAAAATAATTGAACTTCTGGATTGTTCACAATTTGAGCAGTCGATGTTAAAAGTTTTTACTTACTCGTACACGAAGTCATTAGGAATTTTGCGTAGCACATCACTGAGGTTCGTATGAAAAGTGCTGTAGAATTCACTTCCGTATCGTTGTAAAAACTGACGACGTGAAACAGTTAAATTTGCTATCATTTTGCATTCACTGCAATTTACCTACTCATAACGGAAAGTGTGAACCTTGTCCATTGACTGTATGACCGCTCTGCCCGCCAAAAGATTTTCCACTCTCATGTACATGTCCATTTTAGCTTTGTACTCCATTTTACCGTAATAAATAATCGTTTTCCTTGAACGATGAAAGTTGAGATGAATTTCACATTCCAAAAACAAACAGAAAATTTTCATTCGTACCGGTAGCGATAGTAAATTATAACGAAAATGACTATGGTGAACACAATACCGAAAACGGTCCAATAATTACACGCTATCAATAGGCCACCAGTTATGATCGTAAGTATGATGAAGTTAATCGACGATGAGATATTCTGGAAGACTAGACATTTTTGTGAAAGAATCAATCGTCGTAGCCATAGACTTAAGAATTGTAAATGTGGATACAAAGATGAGCGGGTTGCCCAAACTGACTCAAAAACCCGGCGCGGTAAATTCAATTTGGGTTGGGTTTCCGTTCATCTCTGATGTGGACCACAAAGCTCATATACTAACCCGTTAGATTATTCGAAGTAAAGGATTTTTGTATCTGACGGAAAGTGATCTTCTTCACCGCACATATCGAACTGTTCAACAGTTTGTCTAAGTATTGCTTTTGTGTTTGCTTGAGTTGGTGACGGCCAGCTTTTAGGACAATATTTTTGATTAAAATATCCGTTACGAACACAAATGATATAACGGCCAATGTGATGTACGTCAACCAGGGATCGATGAATTCTTTCTAATAATTCCGAGACACTTTAAAAATGTGCGAAAATGATTTTCTAATTCATTGTCCATACCGACACTGTGTAAACGAATCCTATCGGCAGCAATAAATAGGCTGTGGCATTAAGCAGATGCAAAATTATTAGAAGGAAACGCCGAAAGTAGGATAACAGTTCGTTCATTCGTAAAGTGACCAAATTTTCTATTCAAACAAAAAGAAATTTCAGTTTCAGTTTCAGTTCAGAATTGAAGCAGATGCAATTTCTAATATTTTTACTTGAATTGTCCTTCTCATCTTCATCGTCGTCTTGAATCGAACCATAATTCACACTATCCTGTCTGTAATGAGATTTTAAATTAAATGATTAGAACCTTCGCGTCCGAACGTATAGCTCACGTAACCTGAATTTTTTCATATAATAATCTTGTGTGACATCGTCATATTCTGGTGTCATCTGAAGCTCCTCAAATTCCATGCATTTTGTTATTTCACTATCATCGGCTAAGTAGATCCGATTGCAGTGTTGTAGTAACTGGCAAATGATCAAAAGTTGACTTCAATTTGGATTCAATATGATGTCAAGAACGCATTTTGACCACTAACTTACGCCTGGATTCTGACTGGAAACGATAACTGTTTTTCCAGCTTTGGTTAGGAAATCGACAGCCTGTCGGAATATATCAGAAATCTCCTTTTCGTCCATAACAGAACTGAGCGGCTCGTCAAGCACTAGGATTTCCCTGGTGTACATAAAAACACACAGAGTGAGTAACATTTTAACAAAGTGTTCGATTAGGGAGCGTCTCCACTTAACGTAAGCAATTCTTTTATTCCTTTTCAGGACCTAACTTCTCAAGTGCTTACGTAATATGTGGATGCTCCCTTGAGGGTTTTCTCAAACCTATCGCAAAAAATTGCCCGCGCCAAACATATTCTTTCCAACTGTTCCCTGCTGAATTGAAATGATTCAATCGGATAATCGTCCTTGTTTCCGCTAAAACAAATCTCGTCCGACAGTCGAGTGATAGAAATTGCTTTGTAATAACGAATGCTGTCGAAATCCGTTCCGAATGTGATGTTGTCTCGAACAGAACCAGTGCTTACATACGGCTCTTTTGGGAAAAATGCAAATTTTCCGCGTCGGAAACTCTGGCCGGTTTTAATCGGCACATGTCCCAATATGCTATACAATAGTGATGTCTTGCCGGAGTCAGAGCATCCAGTGATGCCAATTTTTTGGTTCTAGAAAATCAGTTTTCAATCAGTTTGAATTCGGCATCGAGTGTCAGTATATGTACCAATGGAACGAAAAAGTCCTCTACCACTAGGTCCTTCTTACAGCCGTTCATTTTGATCATTTCACTATTCCTTTTCAACGGTTGCAATAGTAAATCCGTTGTCCATTCAAATATTGCGTGTGGTATAGATACTTGAAGGTTACGATTCGGTTTGCTTTTAGACGGATGAGGATGGGTAATAGAATAGATGTTCTGCAACAGACGAATTTTCAATTCAATTCAATGGCCCCTTACCAGCAATTACCTTTATCTTATCCAAGCATCCCTTGCCTTGAAAAATAGATCCAATTGCTTCGAAACATTGCATAAGCAAAATCTGAGTATAGTGACCGTAAATGATTATCAATACGAGAACCGGAACTGTATCCGTTTGAATATCGGTGTCGCACCAGTTCAAATACAAACCACCCAGAAGTATGGAGGACCAAATACCGAAAGCAAATCTAGGCGCCAAAAACTCTGACTTGCACAGATTGTTGTACTGATGTGATATGCTGGATGCAATCATTTTCCTCAGAATCGTTTGACTTTCCAAAATTTTCACACTTTCAAATGATTTTATGTTCTCGTCCAACTGGGATAGCTTTGAGCACAAATATTGCAGAGATCTCCGATAAAAGTGAGAAGACATTTTCGATAGCACTACCTGTATAGTGGAGAGAAAAGAGGGAGACGATCAAGTTGGACATAGAAAGCGAAAAGTTCGCATTCAATGAATTTACCACTCCGATGAATAATGCAAATATTCCGAACAGTGGCCACATGCCTGGAATTCCCAATAAAACTATTGACGCACCAAGAAATAAAATGATTCCAATGAATGTTGATGCGAATTGGGTTCCCTTCATGACCATATCGTAAATTAGTTTTCCTTCATCGGCAGCTAACAGTAAATGCTTAACAGGACAAATTAAACAACAAAAATTACGTGAAGTTTTGGTTGAAATGGAATTTGATCAAACCTGATGCGGTGCTATTTTATAAATAATTGAACTTTTCACTATTCTGGAAAATGTTGAAGCAATACAGGCTGTACGCAATCGAGAGGCAGTTCTACAACAGTTTTCAATTAGAGAATGATCGATGCGTTTATCGCATCTTAACGACTACCTCAAATTAATCCAACAACTCGTACTTTCAAAGAAGTGGAAAAAGAACAGACACAAAACGATTCCAGTGGAATAAAAGATTGCATTTCTAAGTGCCACACCATGGTTGACATCGGCTGAAGTAGCATTGCCAGAATTATTTGACTGAAATAAATACCATTTTTGCATTTTGTGCACTTTTGGCGACACTCCAGTCAACAGACCATCCATAAATCCAGTCCTCATTTTTATTTTTTTTATTTTCAAAACCCTTCTCACTCGCCCGCACTTTGTCTATACCTTTCAACACGCAAGTCACACTTTCTTTCATCGTACCCCCTTCCTCCTCCTTAGAGGACTGGATTTATGGATGATCCCTAAGACATTTGTAAGATTAATTTACGGTAATTTTCTTGCTCTCATCCATTTCAACGATCGATTCTAAGCAGAGTTTGGTGAAAATACAAACACCCAATCCACAGACGATCGAAACTAAATGCATCAAAGTAGCGATTATGATTCGTGTACTACAGAACTTCCATGCCACCCGAAACATTGATGCTCTTTTCCCGTGACTTTGGTGTTCATATTTGTAGATACCTGAAAGTCTTTGAATAATGTTGAAATTCAGTCAAACTTCTGAATTTCCGTTGACAGCACTCTCACCTTTTCCCGTTTACTTCACAGCAGTCAGTTCTTGTAGACTTTGGTAGAACCGTCTGCGGTTGATTGATCACACTTCCGACTCGGTAATTTCGTGCCCAGGCAAATGTGGCATTTGACAAACAACCAACCGAATCGACGATAATCTCTTCCGTTCTAACAAAATGATTGCACATAGCTTACGTTAGAACAAAAACTTTTTTTTAGTTAAGCGTTTACCTAGAAGTTGCTTGCTTTCGGAATGGTATGGATGCGTATATAGCATTCTGATATCTGGAAAGTCTTGTGTTCTTTACGTATGCAGATTCCACTCGAATGCTTCTGATCTTGGGATTGTTTCGTCTACCTAAACATAATCGGGAATTTTTTTAAATCTCTTTTCGGTACAGGAAAAGTGTTTTCCGGATTTTAAATTAGTTTTATGAGGATTTGCTTCTTATTAAGGTCTGTGTCGATAGACATAAAAAATCATTTTGCTCTGAAAAAAATCCTTCGTTAAGAAAATCCTCAAAAACACTTTGTGGATTGGTGTGGTCATTTTCACCATTTATCGACTTTGAGCGAGCAATACTACCGGAAACATATGCGAGAAACCTCATCTAGACCTCGAAAATAGCACTAATTCGACCATTTCGACCGATTTTGCTCATCTTCGAACTTTACTAAGCATTTTTGTGATTAAGAAACAGAGAAAAAAGTTGCATAAAAATTGATTTCGTTTTACTCAAGTTATGCCGTACATAGACGACAGACGGACATACATTTCATGGCTGATTTGGTATCTCTGGGTAAGCACAAAAGGTTTCCTTTCACTCAGTAATTGAAATTCAACGTTAGACCTTCGGACACTTCGGTACTCAGTCCCGACTACAAAAATATATGGCAATTACATTAGTGATCCCGTTCTAAAGGAATACTTTTGTTCATATAAACAGAGTGGCTACACAACTTTGGGTGGGTATAGACATTGCTATTTGATTCGTTTTTTGTCGGCCGTCATCAACGGTCATATTACATTCATTATATCTAACAAGAAATATATATTTACGAAACGTTCAGCAAATTGCGAGAAGTGATTTACACCTTCCGAATGAGCCAAAATAGATCTACTAAATATACAG
>JANTFA010141654.1:0-12148 GCA_026413405.1 Phytosciara flavipes
ACGAAAATTCTTTTAATTTTTCCATAAATCAACTTTAATTCATCCAAACTTTTGTAAAACGTTTCCAGGAGGAGTGTGTGTGTGTGTGTGTCTATTCACTATATATACGAGGAGAATTGCACAAAACACAGAAAACATAACGAAGTGGAAAACCCTTTTCGCATGCATCTCTGTGATGTATAATACACACAGCACAAAGTCTGGTAATATGCGAAAAGAGAACTCTGAACTGTTAGTTACATTCTGAAACACGGTGTAATTCCATCGCTTTTTTAGAGTAAAAAAATTTGTGCTAAAAGTTGCTTAATTTAACATTTTTAACCCCTTTATTTTAAGCCGAAAGTGTATAGCACCAACAGCAGCGAAGGAAAAAAAACGAACGATAACCTGCAGTGTAAAACGCGCCCCAAGGGACGTATAATGGATAATCGAATCAACCATCACCATTGCGCCACCACCCTAACTGCTTAAAAATACTAACTCGTAATAATGTTAACTTTATCCGGGGGTAATTTTCAGTGCAATTTGACGTGTACCTCTATATATGTATATGGGAGATGTACGGAATGAAATATTCTTCGTCTCTCTATTAACCAATTTCATATATTCTTCTTTAGAAAAATATGAAAAGTAAAAAGTAGGAAAAAAATTATTTTCTCGTTTGTACTTCTATTTTTATGGCGAAAATTTTGAAACCAGACAGAAGTAGAGAGGAAGTGTGCACAGAATTTAAGTATACACATTTTAATACCCGCAGCTACAAACTGCTGTGTGTACTGCGCTGCGGTGGAAGTTGTATTATTATGCTCTTCTGGTATTGTTCCTTTCATTCCTACAAATACAGCAACCCATATATACCTATAGGTGTATTATGAATAAAGAGAGAAATACAAATTCACAGACTGAACGAGCAAATGATTTACTGATGATATGGAAGGATAATTTGTTCTACTTAATTTGCAATTTTGTTTTTTTTGCTGTATTTTATCCGAGAATTTTTGACAATGATTGCAGATTAAAGAATTGAAATATCGCAAATAATTTGTATGACTTGCATTACTCTTCAACGTATACTCTGTTATGTCTTAAATTTCGTCATTTCTAATTCAACGCTCACATTTGAAATTTTAAATTCTTATCGAGGGTTGTGCAGTAGTATACACTATGCATACGTGATGTGTGCTTATCTGGATAATAGCGTTTGCTTCTCTTAAATAATTAGGAAGGATAAATGATCACGCCTTTTTGGAGCCATTCACAAATTGCGCACGCCAAAATTACTAATTTCAGACCCCATCCTCCTTTGCACACCAATGGAGACAGTTTCGAATACGTATGAAGCGTACCATTTTGTCAGACCACCTCCCACTGTTGAGTCACAACGATTTTAAAAACAGACGTAAACGCGCTCATTTTCATATTATTTTGACATAAACAATGAATAAAATTTAAACTTAATTGACTGATTTAAAAAAATCGACCATGCCTGGTTATGTACATTCATTGGTTTATGGATTTCATTTAAAAACTGACCACAGTTAGAGAACGTCAGATTTTTTGAACTAACGTTCTAATCGTTCAAGCAATACACATATTTAGTGGGCCAAAAATAATTGAATTGCTTCTTCAAACGTCACATTTCTATAGAAATAATAGAGTTGCCAAGTTGCATAAGGCGCTATAATTTGAAAATATAGCTTTTCAGTGAAAATAGATTTATTTGAATTGGTGTGAATTCTCGGCGTAATGAATTAATTCATTTGTGTTGACTAATGATAAGCTTTGATACGCTATCATGGGTCAAAATATTGCATTTAGACATGTGTTACGCCGTCGGATTTGAACGATAATTTACTTAATTTAACGATTCAACTATTTTAGTCTAATCTAAACTGATTTTTTTTAAATTACAGTCTTGAATATACAGATTTCAAGTAAATTTAATTAACTAGCACTTCCCTCGAGTCGATAAACACAGAAAGATATTCGGTACCATACCACGATTTATGTACGTTCTAGTAATATTTCACAGTCCTCTGAATGTAACAGCGATACATAATGAGATGCTTTGCCAAAGTGAAAGTTTTCTTTAAAAAGAATTAAATGTCACTCCATGTAATCTTAAAATTCCCATTAAATTTATCATCGATGCTAGGCAATACAATAACCACCGTATAACAATGCATAACACATATAAATATATATCAAACACACAAACCCCAAAAACGGAGCAGCGATACGGAAATCCTTAATCTGCATATTCAAACAATAAATTTATTTTCTGTTATTTTTTGGGAAACAAGACAGTAAAATCATGTGCCTGGAATACGATGGCACAAAACTAAACAGGCAATGTTCACAATACCATAGTCGAGAAACATAAAAAAAAGTAGCAGCAAGATAGATATGGGCGAATATTGGACTGTAATATATGATGGTTTGGATTTTCCATACAGTGACGACTGCACTGGTATCATAATGTTAGAAATTTTGTCTTTTTACTTCGTATTACAAACAACAAACGTTGCTTCATCTGAACAAAAAATTCCATATTTACAATGTGTTTCACCTTCATCAAGCGTTAAGAAGGTACCGAAAATTTAATAGCCTGACACACTTAACAATATGCCTAGAAGAATGGTGCAATGTACACCCAGACGCTTTCAAGCAACCGCAGAGATTCTGTTTACAAAATTTAAGAGCGGAAATCAGATTTTGATGGTATCACTAATACAGTGTTACGAAATTTCAAGATACAGTGTCCGATTTTACGTGCTCTCCTTTTGTTAGCAACTCTGTGTGGCTGCTAGAAAGTTGCCTTAACATTGTGTACCCGCGCCCCAATGAAAGAGAATCGCATCGATGTAGTACTATGAAACGATTCCTAGACAAAAGGCGTAAAGTTATAGTAGTTTATTACCTGCCTCATGCGAAAGTTGAACATTACATATCAATATGTCTCTGCGAAAATGATTCATTAGAGGAAATTTTTCGGCTCTTTTCTCATTCAAATTTTGATGTGAAATTCAACTTTCATAAGTGGCAGGTATCAGTAAGCCAGACTACATGGCATGCTGCTGAGTAGTTTGATCAATTCGGAAACAATTTTATGACAAAAGAAAACTCACTTGTGTGTTCTTGAACAACTTGCATCGACAATAAATTGTATAGTATCCATTGCATACCTCGCCTTCGGCTCGGATATGTAAACTTTACACTTGTCGAAACGACGGTTACCGAAGCTTGTTGCTCAAAAACACACTTGTGAATTTGCTTTTATCACAAATGAGTTTGGCGTCGTCATAAAATTGTTTCCGAATAAATGATTATGTAGCTACATACAATGTAGTCTGGTTTATTGCCTGCTCCATACGAGTTCGATGGAAAAACTTTGCGCACTGACTTACCTCGGATTGAATTTTTCTGTTTACTGTTGCTTGTTTGGTATCAATATAATTTTCGTATATTTTTGCTCTCTATATATGATGTTATTGTTTGACTTTACGCCTAAAAATAAAATATAAAAAAAATTATAAAATTTACGAGTTTATGATGTTAAACAGCGCTCCAGATTATTTTTTTTGCAATTCACGTCAATCGAAAAAAAAACATGTTTTTCTGGTTGTACACACAAATCCGGAAACAAGTTTGTGTTCACTGTTTTTTTTGTGTGTGTGTAATTCCTTCCTGGCTTTAGTTAGATTGATATAGATTCGGTTTGTGAGTATAAGCTTTTCGCATCGATATCTGCATATGAGCTTTAATTCAGTTTAAACCTAATTCTTAAAAACTTTTCAAAGATAATCTTCCTCTTCCCTGAGAAAAAAAAAGTTTCCATTCGCTTCAAGCAGTTCTATTTCTGTACAAACAAAAAATAACTTTTCTTTTCTTGGTAAATATATAAAAGCTTCACACAGAGAAATACAGAGATATATATGGCGGTTTGTCCGTTCCTATTGAGATTCTGACAGGTGGAAACGACAGGTTGTCTTACATACATAATTAATAGTTTTTTTCAGTTTTTCTTTCATTGGATTTAGGATTTTATTTTAAGTTCTCTTCTGAGATATGAGTGTGGGTCGGCAAAAGGTAGGTTGTGTGGGAAAAGGTTTCCCTTTGTGTAATGTTGTTGGTACAACATCACTGTTCCCATCCCGGTAGTGTAGTATGCGTTAATAAAATATTTGGGAGGTTGAGTATTTATTGATTTCGATGAAAGTTTTTAGAAACTTTTTGTTGAAAGTTTAGGATATTTCACTGGAATAGGATTGATTCGATGAAAATGATGGAGGACACATCATTCTGCTAAGATGGTTTCTTGAGATCGTGTGAGAACATTTTCCATTTTTAAACTCATGCTCCGAAAATCATTCATTTTGCCTTTCTCATTGCCTTAGTCAAAAAAATATTTTATGCCTCTACACTGAAGAGTGAATTTTACGGTGTAGCCAGTTGTAGGATGATCGATCTATGAAGCTATTTATGCTATTCCTACTTTACATACAAGAAGACGTTGCGAATATTATGTGACGCGTTCGATGGGAAACGTCACGGCCATAGGTAGAGTTAAATTAAACGCTGATCCTTAAAGTTAAAATAACTAAATAATCCGGGAAATTTTGTAGATATTAGTCATTAACAAAATAAAGCGAGGAAGAAGATACAATTTTGTAAGTGGATATGGATAGGCTGGTGAATAGAGACATAAAGTGAAATTTTGCTATGCTTTCTTTCACAAATGTTACCAGCTGAGCAACTTCATCCTTCATTATGAAAATGGGCAGAAAGTGAATTTTCTAGTTGCTATTAGCATCTACCAATTCTTATGCACCATTACGTACTCAAGTCTAAGTTCATCATTCTGAAGTCATTTTAGGTCTGAACAAACGAATGGTTTTTTTTATTACCGTGTTGATGCGGCGTATCAGCCTAATAACCAAAAGGAACCATTTAATCTGCCACGGTGAATAACCAAAAGAAGCTAAACGAATATCATTCGGTTAACAGTATCGTAACTAATTAATTGAACTAACAACCGAATAAAATGAGCAAACTCGCGGCAAAATAAATAAACTTTAAGTTTTATTCCTTGCAACAATAAAAAGTTAAAGTCAAAGCAAAACAACAAGAGGAGAAAAAAACGCAAACAATTAATTAAACCATTAAAATTCTATAATTTTTCCAGAAACTAAATTTAAAACCGAAACAACAGCAGAAAAAAACCCTCTAATGCTCTTTTGACTGCAATAACCGCACATCGTTCGACCAAACTAAGGAGCATAAACTTTACGATAGCCGTGGAGAAAAACGCACATAATGACAGAGAACAAACTACTTGTAACTTTATTAACCATAAAGTTTTAACAACAGTTTTAATGCATTTTATATAATGTTTTTTATACATCATAATAACATAACAAAACAAAACCGAAGGGAAAAACACAACCCAACAAACACAATATACAAAACAGCAAACCAGCAAAATAGGGAAAAAATAATTTATAATGAAGGTGTGTACCGGAGCGATATGAAAAATGTAACAAACATCGTTTTGTAGATGTGGCAGAAAGTATAGTAATTCGTTGCTACTACTGCACTACACTTTTTGCAAAAGTAATGTTATTTGCGGACTTTTTCCCGAATCCCGATGAAAAAAGAAACTCGTTCTGAATTATGAAAAGGTGAAAAGTTTAAACATTATGACTAAAAATTTTTCGTTTTTGGTTTTGTTTTTCTTCTTTTCGTTGAGAGATGATGATGCTTTCTTTTCTTCATTTATTTATTAGTATTATGATGCTCTTAGGATTCGCTAGCCAAGAACACTTTTCTGGATTGAATGTTGGAAAACTTTGTGGAAGAAGTAATGAAGTTATTATGTGAAGTGCTATACATATAGCAGATTTAGATTATCTCAAAAAAGGGTTGATATAACTTGAACAAAGACTCCATGTAGCTAGCACCTTGTGATAGATATCAAATCTGTTACTTCGTTAAAATTTATTATTCATTAAAAAAACCTTTTCAATAACGGCGCTGCGAAAGCTTTATTTTTGTCACTATTTTTGAACCACTTAATCGTGAATAAAAATTCGGCCTAGATCAAGTTCCAAACACCCAATACTTATCGAGCAACACCTCTGACCATTCGGCTATGGAGATGTATAAAAGCAGCGGACCAATTTTTCATGCGTATATATTACGAATGCAGACTTCTCTTGTTCGGGCAGCGTGCTTATTCATAGTATTGATTCCTCTAATGAAGACGAGTAGATTTGTAAACTTCTTTTCTTAACTTATTTGAGTTCGAACATTTTACTATTTCGCAGTGCCGCATCTAGCTTACTCAGTGACCTGAACCAAAATAAAAAGCACCTTTTTTACTCCAAATTTTTTATTGACGGCGCAAACTCATTTTCAAATTTGATTCTATTAGTGAATGAAAACAAAGAATTTGGAAAGATGAATAATACCCTGATCGCTATACAAAAGCACCACTTTTCTTTTTCATGACTTCCATGCGTTTATAACTGCATAACATACGCCCAAAATGCATGGAGAAATGTAAAACTAAATCCATGGAGTTCCATCTCGACCAAAATGTCTACCAGAAGCTTTTTCATGGAAACCTCTCGCCTGAGCCAAAACTAACTAGATTCCATTCCATGCCCGTTTGTAACCCATTTAAACCATTCCAAAACAGTGCACTATGTTCACCCTTTGAACATTTCGATCGTACAATATTTTGGATAACAACTCATACTCAGGTCTCTTAAGTATCGGCCTTTCAATAAGTAAGTGACAAAACTCATCGAACGGGCTATGGTAGTTCTTCTCGTTATTGACGTACTCCTTACTTAGTTTCACCTCATCTAAATGGAATTTATGAATGTTTTTTTGGATCAACGTAGAATTACCACAACGAAACCCGTTAGGGGCCATTCACAACTTCTTCCATATGATTACTCCATATACTGAAAAACGCTTTTAGTCAATATCGGTTGATACCGTTAGGCCACCTAACGCAGCTAACTTCTTCCATATGATTACTCCATATACTGAAAAACGCTTTTAGTCAATATCGGTTGATACCGTTAGGCCACCTAACGCAGCTAACTTCTTCCATATGATTACTCCATATACTGAAAAACGCTTTTAGTCAATATCGGTTGATACCGTTAGGCCACCTAACGCAGCTAACTTCTTCCATATGATTACTCCATATACTGAAAAACGCTTTTAGCCAATATCGGTTGATACCGTTAGGCCATCCCTAACTACAAGCCAAAATGAACACAATTAGCGTACTTTTGCGCTAATTCTATACATTCCAACTTGTATCTCCTAAGTAAGAAGTTTTAGTGAAAATCTTCTTAGAGACAGAGGTTGCTGAAGTCATGGACAATAAAATTTTGGTCTGTGAGATTTTGATCCTAAACATTGAAGATGTCGGCGAAAAACTGAAACGAAATTTTCGATGAAATGATTGTGGAATATCAGAAAAGAAACTTTCATTCGTAGCAACTCAGCGGTCTGACTTGACATTATCTATTTGTATTAGACTTTCACAGACTGCAGTATTATTCTCGGGTTCGGGTCTGTTACTTCCTTTGTTCGGAACATTTTCAAAAAATAGATTTTCAAATCTTTTACTTCAATTCAATCAACATCTATTTTACTATAAAAGGCTACCAGTAGGTAAAATTAGCAATTTATTTTTGTAGCCGTTATCGATAACAAATGATTCGTTCATAACATATCAGTTTCTCCATATCAATATTTTTAGACTTTGCCTCGTGTTACACGTACATGAAGAATTCTTTTTGGCGTGGCTCAACCGTCAGCACGAATAAAATAGTACCATGTGCATGAACATCTCTACATCTCGTGTCTTCAGTTCGAAAAAGGAGTACTTTCTCGATGTATGCTCCAGTTAATTAGTTAAGAGAACACGTAACGGATTCTAGCAGATACAAAGTAAGACAGCGAAATCGGAAGCAAGCAATTAAACATAATCACCACCATTTCTGTTATCTTTTACTGTTTTCAACGAACAAAAATGCAAAAATTTGAATTGGAGACAACAAAGAATTTTCAAATTACACTTGTAAAACAAAACACAATTTTCCAATTTCAGAAATACCCGAGATTATTCCCGGAATGCGCACTCCTTTTGTGTTAGTGCAGTAAAAGAGAATTTCAATTATCAGCTAAAGAACATAATTTCTTAACAAACAAAACAACACAATTCAACCACGCAGAGTTGGAGTTTATAACTTCCTTTATCTGAACTAAAGACAAAAACAACAACAAAAACAACAGAGCTTCCAACACAAGAGAGGATCATAAAATTTTCTGCATAAATTTTCTCCACAATACAATTATTGTATGAGGATGTATACGACAGAGCCTGCAAAAATATTTTCCTCATGATTTTCCATCACTCAGATTGTCTCGGGCTCGCTCTGCTTTCGACAAAAATATGACAATTCTACTCGGAATATATTCAACATAGCAAAAATCATATCCCTCCACTTCGTCCCAGCTAAAACCTAATATAAAACCGAAATATGAAAATATTCCATCGTCTATGAAATGTTAGTCCTATACGTCCTCTTGTATACGACGAATATATTTATTTAGTTATTCAACATTGGATTTTGTGGAATGTTGATGGCGGGAACCTGTTGCAGAGCTTTTAGAATTCTTTTTAATTTTTATACTTTAATGGGTGTTCGGCTATGTCTGTGTGTTCAATCGTTTGTAGATTATTTTATACATCCTTTAGGTGATAGTGTTTGGAGGTGGTATATGATAATGTGTGCACAGTAAAATGATTATATTTCCTCTAATCACTTTGATGTATTATATAGAATGTAAAATTTCTTTGTTTCAGTTAGATTGATTGTTCGTTCTGCACAAATAATCCTTACGCTTCTGCCGTGGTCAGTCAACGCAATGTTTGAGCTTGCAGTGTATACTTCCTCTATCTAGTGAGTGAGTGAATATTACTCATTTACGATGCATAGCAACAATGATGTTTCTCAACTTATGCTAAGAGACTTTTCTAGCATGAATTCGATCTCAGAACTCGCCTTCAACTTCTTCAGTTTTTATAGGAAATTAGATTTTTCTACGCTAAAGTTGAGAAGCATTCGATGAAGTTCATCTGGCAACACCTAAGCGCGTATCGAGCTGTTTGTAATCGCAGCCATCTTCCGGTGCGGCATTTGTGTTATTTTTGAAGTTAACGTCCTTTCTTTTTCTGTACGGCTAACCTAGTGACATCTAGTCACAAAATTCATAGGACCAGAATACCGAAGATCGGCCGATAAGACGAGTAACAGCACTGAACCCAACTTACATTAGATTTGAAACGATTCAAAATCAGTTATGTTTTGTTTACACGTCTGAAAATCAGTTTTTTGCGGTTGTGTTTCGAACACTCACACTGGCAATCCAATCATGAAAATCTTTGTTAGTCACGGGCCAATGTCATGGATTATCACGTATTAGCAGATTTTAGATCGGCGTATTTTTCGAAAGCCTCGAAAAGAGTCAAAAATGAACGGATAAACGAAATTTCATTTCGCCACGGCCATTATTCAATTTCATATATTATGGAGAACCAATCGGATTAAAGTTATTTTGCGACAAATGAAAAAAAACGAAGAAAAAACCTCTTCGCGTCTCTTTCTCGAAACAAAATTATTTAAATCTCTGTAACATTTTAGCATAACAAAGCAGCGTAAAATGGTCGTGCACTTGGCTTATTTATTATACAAACTAAGAAACATGGAAATAAATCATTGAACAAAACGAGAAATAAAAAAAAACGAGAAATGAACAAAAATGTTTATTTAATTTAAAATTCTATTCTGTGTTCTCTGGGATCTTGCCCCCGACCATATTGTTGTTTTTATGCACTTTATGCAAGCGCATTCACTCAACCAACGAAAAAGAAAACTTCAACCAATTTTTACCATAGCTTATACTGCTGCAATACGTTCACAATATGTATACGTACGTACGTACATATCATCCAGAAAAGAAAATGCTTATGCGTTGTGTTCTGTCTGTTCTGTTGAATTCCATGTTACATTTAAAACTATAATACAACTTCCTAATATATTTTCGCGAGGGAGTTGTATTATTGTACGCTTAAACCAGTTGTTCCGTATCCACCACCCATTTCAGCAAAGATATATCATCTGGAATATTCTGTAGGATGCGTCATGTTGGTCTTGCTCGGTTAACAAACGATGGTATACGCTCTGCTGTATGGATGGTATATATATATATATATGGGTGAGAGAGCTGCTGTTACACTTTATCTATTTTTAAAAGAAATAAATTTTCCTGTTTCTGCACTTTGCACGGAAAATTATGGCTGTTGTTTACTTCTATAATTTTATTTGTCCGACTTAATTAGGAATTTACACAATCTTTGAAAAGTTTTTGTTTATATGGAATTGCATGCCGAAATGGGTGAAAATTATGAATCCTTTAAGTATAGAGAATCAGAGTATATACAGAGGATCCACTCTCTTTATTTACACGGACCGTAGAAAATGCTTCGGTTGTACTTTTTCAGCTTTTCATTTGATGAAGCGCTAAATTTGGTAATTTGTGAAGTCAAATGTTATCGAAGATGAAACATTTTCGAGATTGTAACAATTTGTAGGATTGGAAAGAGAAATGTGGTGGTTCGAAATGCGAGAAGTGAAAATGACAATAGTTCAGTGGAATGCATACACTTTTTACAAGCAAGAGAAGTTAATTCATAAAATATACAGCACATCGAGCTATCCTAATTCTATGAAGCCCCGAAACCATCCGACCTCAACTTTTCATATGCAAGATGTCCACATGTTATGGTGAAGCCATAAAAGAAATTAAATTTTGTTATTTGGAAAATTGGTTTTTGATTACTTTTTGAGAACATAATTTGAATAGTCGAACCAATAATTCCTCTGTATTGAAGCTGTCATCCTGCAAATGAGCACTGGTATGAGTATTTTGTGTTAATATACCTTGGTATATACCTACTTAGTGGTCGCCTTATCACTAAACCTACATACGTTACCATATGTTTGGTATAGAATTGGCAAGAATTGCACTAATGATTCGCTAAATATGAACATGTAAGAAAGTATGAGAACCTTTCACTGTATCCAATGTCTTTGTAAAATGTAAAATGATATCAATCAACTTTTGAATAAAAACCTTCGTTCCACCTCTTTGTAAAATGAAGATTTATTTTGGAGGTGGACAATTTGAGAAAAGTAAAGTGAAAATTCTTCTGAAATGTGAGCATACAAAGGGTGCTGGTATGAGAAGATGTAGCAAAATGAAGTTTTGGATCTTTCTCCGAAAATCTCTTCACTGTCGTTCCAGACAAGTTCCCAGTATGCAATTTCCACATGAAATTCACGGGAATTCTATGAGAGGGAGCTAGTGAGTTTTACAATCAGCAATACGAAGCGGATTCTTTATGCACTTCAGGGACGACGAGACGGGACAACGGCTTTTCATTCAATTTTCGTCCATTTTTGATTGGACTCAATTTTTGTACTTTTTGAATATTTTTCAGCTGATTTGTGTCAGTTCAAAATTCATGTGGATGTTTTGAGAGGAACACAATTGGTCATAGCCTTATTTCATTAGCTTCACTTCTCTCAATCGACAGGCTAGTGTTAGTAGAACTGCGCGAAGTTCGTTGGGTTTAATTCATTGGTTTATATGTCTTCAATTGTACTGGATCTATGGAACCACACCAACTCACTAAAACAAAATCTGTCAAAACCGGATGACGATATCTCGAGTAAATTCCATTCGATCTAACTTTAATAGGAGACAGTTTTGAGGGAATAACTTAAAGATTTAGTGTGCAGGGCAGTTTCGAAATACATGTCTTTTATGGACGATATTTCATACACTTCTCGCCCACAACCAACAATTCATCGCCTTATCTTTAGAACTGAAGACAAGAAAAACTTACAAGATATCCAAACTGTTGAAGAAACAACTTCGGGTGTAATTGTTGTACAAATTGGAAAAAAAATTGTTGATTCTACAATAAAATTTATCTTATGCTCCCCAAACTCACATATTTCACTGTTATAGTTGATAAGCTGAAACTTGCTCCACT
>JANTFA010141665.1:0-12146 GCA_026413405.1 Phytosciara flavipes
CTACTATGTCAGCACCGGGGATCGAACCCGGGCCCTCTCAATGGCAGTCCAGTGCGTTCACCACTGAGCCACCCCGTCCCCGTCACTTGATTTTGGTGGATACTTTTCAGAGTTCAATTTATAGACTAGACTTCGTACGAGACTTTCGAAATTGCTGTGAGCAGTTCTAACAAGGGATGAGTTAACAAGGAATTATTTAAAAATGCAGCGTTGCAGAGTTGTTTTAAAATGTATCGATGTATGCCATCTATAGACACCTAGTTATATGCCGTGGACTACTCGTACGGGTTGCCCTTATGTTATCCGAAGTTTTATCTCTCGGCGAATATATGTCTGATTGGAAAACTGATTCCAGTTTCCAGCTGACATGTGAGTTTAAACGATTGATACGGAAATATACTCAAACTCGATGTACTAAGAATATACTCAATGACATAGTAGACGTAGACTGGCATTTCCATCTGAAAAAAACTGAAGCAAACATCAAAAAAATATATATTTTCCATTTCTCATGACCAGCACAAGTACATATAAAAGTACATGAATCGAATAACCTAACGGTTCTTAGTTTGTGAGGACTAGCGTAACTTTTTACTATGACGCGGGTTCATGAAAATATAATCTAAAAAGAGTACTGTACAAACATCTTCACTTGTTCTCGTTTTGTAAGAGGGCTATGCGCATGAAGTGACTAATTTAGTTGATTAATTAGTCGAGTGAAATAATAAGCCAAGGTTCTTCAGTGTTTTATACGAAATGACGTATAAGAATCAGTTAATGGTACATTGATACACTCATCTTCCACACCTATTTTGTTTCGTGTGGATGATAATCAGAGAGATGATAATATGGCGTCTGAAGCGTAGCTTTCATGAATAGGGACAACATGTGAGTGACAGTTGGGTTACACGAGATAGAATTTAAGTACAGGTCGTCTGTCTCAACTAACCTGATTGTCATTCACATGCAGCCTCTACCGGCGACGTCCCATTACCATCTCTCTGATGGTAACAGCTGAAGTTAGGTACTTGAATTATTTCATTTTTCAACTTCGTTTTTTTTACTCGACCTTAACCCCAGTTGTTAAGTGAGTAGCTTATCTAACAACAGCATGCGTAATACACTTACAACATTGGGCCATAATAATCGAATCCAATATATCCGAAGAACTTTATTTATAATCTCAACCTATCTCAAGATAATTGTTTTTGTATTTGTTTATGAGTTTTATTTGTTTCCATTTCGTTTTAGAGCATCTGCATCGCTGAACCTATTGCTTTATCTTCGAACACTTATTTCCACCGAGAAAAGGGTCGTTAAACTTGCTATTTTAAGAGTTTGAATATGAAATAATTGAGCAATCGATGCAGATGCTCTTATTCGTTCCACATGCATTTCATCACATAACAGTTGCATCTATCTCTCTGTTTTTTATTACTTTCATTCTACACTTAGTGAGTGAGTGCAACCACTCACAGTTCTCAAACTGAACAAATAAAACTGCATTTAATAACGCGAAATCGTTACTTGAGATAAGTGTAACGTGTAGAAAATTAACAATCTAAAAACACTGTGTTATAGATAAAGGCTTATCTAAGATTCACGTACATATTCAGTTGTCTACTAGCAACCACAGCGAGAAGGTGTCGAATATTTCCCATCGCATCAAATAACCATGTCTACGGAAAGTGATCCAAATGTTATCTACGGCGGTGATCCCGAAGTCACAACAAGAGTGGACGAAAAATGTCCGTCGTTTGGTGCCATGGTCTTGGAGGACTTGGGATTAGGAGAAGACAAACCTTGTTTCGTAAATAACTGATTTTAATATTCCGGAATCATTGAATTTGATGAAAGTTTTCTAATCTAAAATGAAAGATAAATGGCATAACCAATGAAATTTGGACCTACAAAGATATGCTTGAACAGTCCAGTTTGATGGCAAGAGTACTGCACGGAGCCGGTGCTACACAGAAACATGTGATTTCCATTGTGTCTGAGAATCGATTTGAGTATCCGGCTGTTGTTTTTGGAGCTTTTTATTTAGGTGTAGCAGTAGCTCCTTGCAGCGTGACCTACACTGAACGTAAGTCAGCTCATTACTTTCATTTTTAAACTCCTAATTGGAGTCGGAGATACATCTTTTTTTGATGTTCAATTGAACTAGAATGTTTTAATATTGCGAGTGTTGTACAGACTACGACTGAGTCTAAATTTAACTTCAAGTACGGGTCTTATCAACTCTGATTGTGAAACGAAATTCGCAAAACAATTTTTGTGGCATAACAAAAACATTTTTTCTAGGCGAACTGAAGCACTCATTTTCACTATCAAAGCCAAAGTTCGTTTTCACGTCACCACTAACAGCCGAGCTAACAATCAAAGTTTGCAAAGGCCTTAAGTTTGTGGAAAAAGTGATTGTGTTCGGTGCAAAAAAATTTGACAATCGATCCATTCTGTGGGATGACTTCATTAACAAATACGAAGCAAAGAACTTCAGCGTACAGGAGCATGTAAAACAAAGGGTTAGCAGAGACCATGTTGTCTATATCGCTTCCAGCTCTGGAACAACCGGTAGGCACTTCATTTTGATTTTGTTTTTTTTTTTTCAAATTCAATTTTTAACCAACGTTTTTGTTCCACAAAAAGGAGTTCCTAAGGGCGTTCTCATTACCCAGGGTAACATAATGAGCGTCGTTCAAGGTATGCGCGATATATTCGTTCTATCAAAAATGCTGCAAGGAGGCACTATGGTCGTATGGTCGGTGGCTCCTTGGTTCCATGCAATGGGCTTCTTTTCGATGGTTTTGAATGCGTGTTCGCGTGACGCTACCTTTGTCTTCTTACCAAAGTTCGAAGAAGAGGCGTTCTTGCGTTGCGTGCAGGACTACAAAATTTCGACAATAGTGGTCGTTCCACCAGTAATGGTCTTCCTTGCTAAGAGTCCACTTGTTGATCGGTACGACTTGTCGTCGTTGAGGAGTAAGATTTGTAGATAATTCAGTTGGAAGTTTCTTTGAACTAATCGGAAAATACGTCACAGCTATAACTTGTGGGGCCGCTGCGCTCAGCAGAGAAATCGAAGATCAAGTTCGTGAAAGGTTTTCCAAGAAGTACGATGTAGAACTAATAATTCGACAAGCATATGGCATGTCCGAGACGTCGCTTGGAACTCTGAGCGCAACGTTTACCATAAAACCTGGGTCGGTGGGTGAAGCAGTTCCCGGAATTTATTGTAAGGTAAATTCAGTCGTCCACACATTTACGCTACTGTCCACAGTTACTGTCAATTGAATGAAAAATTCTTTGCGATCAAGGTCATCGACGAAAATGGCAAAGCATTAGGACCGAATCAGAGAGGCGAGCTTTGTTTCAAGGGTGACAGAATCATGAAGGGATACGTTAACGACTCGGCTGCAACAAATAGTACAATTGATAAAGATGGTTGGCTTCATTCGGGAGACATTGGATATTACGACGAAGACAAGCAATTCTATATTGTCGACCGTTTGAAGGAGCTCATCAAGTACAATGCTAATCAGGTGCCACCGGCTGAAATTGAGGCGCTTCTTCTGTCAAATCACAAGGTAAAAGATTGTGGAGTCATAGGGATACCAGATGAGAAAGCCGGCGAACTTCCATTCGCTTATGTGGTTAAGCAAGATGGAGCTGACCTAACGGAAGAAGAGGTAGTCCAATTCGTGGCTGATAACGCGAGTAAAGTCAAATGGCTGCGTGGAGGAGTTCGATTTATCGATGAAATTCCACGAAATCCAACAGGAAAACTGTTGAGACGGGAAATGCGTGAGATGTACAAGAATTCAAAGTCGAAGCTTTAACGGTTTAATTACGAGAAAATAAAGTGTGACATCAAAGTGGAACTTTTTACTCTTCAAGTTTTTCGTACAAGGAACGTGTCGAATCACTGACTTTCTTCACCGACAAAATTGTATAAGCCGGATCCGAAGCACGATATTTGTCAAGTGTTTTGTATTCGCCTGGCGTAACTACCAAACTACTTTCCGGTGCAATCGGTTTCATGAATTGAAAGTGTCCAGACGATGGCTGTCCAGAGAAGAGTAAAAACATTTCTGATTTCAAATTACGATCTTCACTACGGTAACAACTATACCACGTCTCAGTCCTTTCGTTATGCTGAAGACGACGTTTCTCTTTACGGAAAACAACGTAAACGAAATTGAATATTTCCGAAGCAGCTTGCAATTCAGCGAATGTGCCGTACTGATATTCCCGCTTCATATAATGGCTGTAGATATGGCTTTTGAATGCATTCGAATAGTGCTCCCGTTTGAGGTCGGGCAGTAGATTTTCCAAATTGAATATTATCGTGTCAACGAACCTCATCCAGTTTGACCGATGCGAAACGTAGTCGACGATCGTTTGCCGCAGATCAGCCTCATTTCTTGGCATTTCGTACGATTCATTGTCCTGATTATACTCCAGAAATTGCAATATTGACGAAAATAAACAGTCACCGTTGGCGGCATTATCCAAAATTTTGAATGCTAAAAAATTTGACCTGTTGCCGTCAATGTTTCGTATGTGAAAGTACTTGGACGTCATAATGTTGGTGGTATAAAAGGAGTGAACTTGGTACTGAAGAATTTTGTCACTTCCGGTAAATGGAGTTTTGGAAAATGTATTAAGCGAACACAAGAACTGACAATAGTTGTCAATAGATAGTCAATGCCTCCTGACGCTGACTTTATCAAGGCTGTATACTGTTGGGGAGGTACGCGATAGTTAATCAAATCGGCTGTCACACCTTTGATATGATAGCATATCGGATTCAAGATTCTCATATTAAAAGTGGTGTGTCACCGTTCATCTGGAAAGTAGCTCCAAGACAGCCTTCCATTTTATATTCCTGACGTTGTCGGTTTCATATAAACGTCAAACGAATCCTGTTTGATTTATCGAACCTTCTTTTGCTTAAAGTGTCTCAGTCTAGTCGTCCTCGTTCATACAT
The DNA here is from genome assembly GCA_026413405.1 of Phytosciara flavipes. Classification (NCBI taxonomy): domain Eukaryota; kingdom Metazoa; phylum Arthropoda; class Insecta; order Diptera; family Sciaridae; genus Phytosciara; species Phytosciara flavipes. Next base: position 4,991 of record JANTFA010141665.1, read on the forward strand.
AATCTTCTACTTCATTTGATTGAACATACGATTCGCTATTATATAAGTTAGGACCAGCCAAAGACGTCAGCTGAAACTGAAAGGTTAAAAATACCGGAAGTAGAGCCTAATCGAGTGAGTTGGGTATTTACAACGTGTCCTGCAAATGGACATGACAAGTATCAAACGAATCAAAAATGCTTTTGAACAAAAGATTATTGGATTCCGAGATATTTTGCTTTAAAGTCTGTTGGTCACGGGACAAGGTTACGAATTACTACAAGTTCAAAGTAAGGTAACACTTTCCAGTTGTGGTATATCTGAAGCAATGTTGCTCTGACCAATGTAAGTGGAGACAAGGTATGGCCAAGTCATGCAAGTCGGAGCACGGTTGTTTACAACGGGTTAAGAAACCCACGAAGGCGGGTGGCACCTCGGGTGGGAGCACAAAATTGAGAACGCACTCATTACAGATTATGTGCAAAGTCAACTTGAAAAAAATCATTTTTTTTGAGTTGAAATTGTCATATACAATTTTATAAGCGCAGAAGTCACCACTAGAAAATTTGAGTGCCACTGCCTTCGTGAACATCTCAGAGGTGTCTTAACCTGTTGTAAACAACCTTGAGCCGGAGGACATACGGATTTTGTATTTTGTAGCCTCAAACGAACTCATTCTTCAAATTTATTGAGCAATTTTTTACAAAAATGAGTTCGTTCGATGCGAAAATGGAAGACCCCTTCCAAAATCCGCATGTCCTCCGGGCCATACCAATTCAAACGATTGGCCATACTTCGTCCCTACTTTCATTGGCGTTGCTGTGATCGACAATTATGCTGCGTTTTCTATTTTTTAGCCTCTTGTGAAAATCGTATTACAATAGAAATTTCGACATTACTGTCCACCTCGTCTACTCAAAATTTGTCGTGTGTTTTCAGTTTCAAATCTAGGTAGTAGCTACATGACTACATTCAATACGTATACAAAAATCATTGTAGGCATTACGAACAAGAGCTTTACGTCAAGGTTGTTTACAACAGGTTAAGACACCTCTGAGATGATCAGGAAGGCAGTGGCACCCAAAATTTATAATGGTGGTATCTGTGCTTAAAAAAACTTTGTATGACGATTCCAACGCAACAAAAAAAATTAATTTTTTTCAAGTTGACTTTGCATACAATCTGTAATGAGTGCGTTTTAAATGTTGTGTCGAAAATCCACTGAACTAGTAGATTTCGTGTGCCACCTGCCTTCCTGGGTGTCTTAACCTGTTGTAAACAACCTTGCTTTACGTAGGAGTTGGATACAGCAGACCATATGATTGGAAGAATTCAGACTTGATATTGACTATTTTAAAGAAGAAGGGGAAAAGCTTTCAAAGAAGTGTCAAAATTGTGTTTATGTTTTTAGTTAATGAATCATAGTGCAACAACTAAACTCTCTTTACTTTTTAGACAGTCGGTTTAAAAATAGAATTTTCGCAAGAAAGAACGAAACTTGTTTCTGCTTTCGAAAGGAGTTCTTTCATCTAATTTTTGGATCTTATTGAATAAAAAAGGTTTGTGATTAGAAGAACATTGAGTCTTGAAATTGTGTTCAAATAACAGATTGGCACAGTGTCAAAATTTGCGGTGATTTGATACCGGTTAATCCCGATGATTTATCGATTCCATTAGAGATATCGAATGTGGTGAAATGAACGGAAAAATTCTTTGTAGTGCCGCTGTTTTATCACAGTTGCTACTTTGGTAAACGTTTTTTTCCTTCGACCATTAAGCCGTTGAGTTTTGCTGGAGACTTTAATTTTAAATATTTTCAATGCTACAGTATGGCCACTTCACCTCTAAATGATGCCTTCCCTGTGCTCAATAGTCATGCAGCCTTCGACACGAGTGAGTTGTCGCTAATGCATTGTTGTTCACTCATTGTGAAACCATTTCGTTCTCAGATGCTCCATCATTGGAAGAATTAATGCTGAAGGGCGAAGCGAAGGATACGTGGATCGACATATGTGAAAAGGTTGGACAGTTTTTGGCAACGACAAGAAAAACATTCAGCTCGGAAGATGTAGCTAAAGCATTTCCGAGTGAATCTGTTCGGTAGGTTGATTTCTCATACACTTATTCGTCGTCCTTCAATTTCCTATCATTACAGAAAACAATCTACGCTTGGCAAGTGGATTGAGAAAATAAGCAGTTCCTGGGATGATTCAATCAAGACAATTATACCGGCCAGCCGAATGAATCAGGAGCATTCGGAATTGATAAAAGCTCGAGGAAAGGAAGCAGCTGAGTTAATGGAAAATGGAAAATTCGTCAGTTTAAGCAATTTAGTCACAAAGAATGTTCAATCACTGCCTAGTCAACGGGATGTACAGGTTAGATGAGATTTTCACACTGAAACTCATGTCAGGGGATCCAACAATCTGATTGAATTCTTCAGATAAATTTCGGCGCAACAGAATTGGTTGAAGGTCCCCTAGGATTGGATGCAGCCGTGTTCTTGGCCGATGTTCTCATCAAATATCGACTACAAATCAGATTAGAGCATTCCATTCGCTATGTAACGAGCGACTGTGCTAAATTATTCGGTGAGTGTTTGTCAAAAGTCGGGGGGAACAAAACTCATGTAATCGAACAACGAATTCGTTCAGGTGGTGCATTTAACGAAGAAATGAATTGGAATGAAGAGGACAGCAAAAAATATTGGAGGCAAACGTCGTTTTTAACTGGATGGGAAATCATTCGACGGTAAAACTTAGTTCTGTCCTGTCGCAGAATTTTCTCATGTCAACGGAAATTTTATTTCGTTCTAGAACAATCGAAGATCCGGTCCTGCTTGAGCGTGTTGATCAAGGCGACGTATATTTGGACGAAGTGTTTGATATTGGGACACGCTTAGTATTCAATCGGAATATTGACAATGTCAACTTTATGATAGTCGTTGCATTGATGGAAATCTTTTAGGTTCAACTGTGGGGTTAACGTAACATTGGTGCTGTGGAAATAAATTTTGAATTTTACATTGATCAGCTTGAGGTCGTTTTTCAATCAACAAAATCGCTTACCGGCAATCTATTGGTCTCGCACTCAAATGTAGCCTTAGAGATTTGGGTCAAAAATAGGATCTGAGATTTGTGAACGATTTCTGGTTGAATTAATTGTGTGAAAAGGAACCGGGTGTAGATTTTAGACCTGTACGAGGGTCTCTCACGTTTAAAAAGCATCAAATTCGAATCCCCGAGTAAGGGGAAACCTTTTGTGTGGTTAGCTAGAGGTGCGAAATTAGCAATAAATTAAATGTCAGTCAGAAACGAAACCAATCTCAAGGGGTCTTCACAAATACCAGTTTAAGTTAGAAGAGCAATCCACGACCTTGTCCCGTGACTAACAAAATTTAAACCAAAATACCTCGAAATCCATTAATATTTTCTGAGAGCATGTCTGATTCATTCGAAAGAGGATCACTAGCATACCAGGTAAGGTTCCATGAAGGTTGCTCTAAGACAAGTCTGACCGATTCCGAGTTATTTCAAGACCCAGTTTGTTGGTCACGGGACAAGGTCGTGAAACTTGCCAAATGCGAAATCACTCAATCGGATCCAAAGACATGGTCTAATTTGTACTATTTTCGAGGACAGACCACTGTATCTCGCATATATTTGCAGTAAACAGTCTCAATGAAGCTGTTTAATTTGAAGCAGTGTTGCTCGTACAAAAATGATAATTGGCGCAAATGAAGAAAGGGATTGATCACACCAACTAGGAAAAAGATTGTTCACGGGTTCGGAATAGAGATACGTGGACACACTGAATTTTTGTGTCCGTTGCCTAGACTATTCCCATCGTTTAAAAAAATACGACCGCAGTACTGCTCAATGCCCACGAATGAAATGCCAATTGCCTGCCCACAAACTTCGATTACAAAACGGTTCGATTGTTGACACAATTTAGAAGTCTACTGACTGACCTGTCTATTTTACTGTACCCAGTCCTTACATCCTCTGGCTAATATCAAAATCTGATTTTAGTCTTATCTAAAGCTATCACAAAAAATTACTTATTATATCAAATGGGAGCCCATGTTCCAAGGAAATGCCCATGACCAGCTCCCTGCTCGCAATATTTGAGTCCAATCAAGTACATGCCGTACTCATACTGCCTTTTTCGTGCGGCACACTCGTCTCTAGTTCACGACTCGTCACAGTCTCCTTTTTATGTTTTCATATGGCTTACCACCGAAAGTAGCATTCTCACCAGTTTCGCTGGTAAGATTTGTGATTTTGTCCTATTGAGTCGGAACCAGGGCCTATTTTTTAATTTTATTTCACGAATTTCACGAAAAATAGGCTCTGGTCGGAACAAAGTGTTTTATGCAGAAAGGGAAAATGTTGCCAAATAAACTAATGCGGTGTAACTGAAAGTGTAAATCTTAAAAAACGTAACAAATTCGAGGGGAAGCTACTTCGAAAAAAGCTGTGACTGTGTATGAAGTTGAAAGTCAAGCTTGTACGGAATTTTGTGGGCTCTGTACCGTGACTTTCCGGAGTCGATCTGTAAATCCACAAATAAATTCGAACGGCAAAATTAACCGTAGTAGCAGCCTTTCAAACGTGTCAACCACTTTTTTCAAATCATATTTCCTAAATGTCCTAAATTTCCCATGTTTAAAATGCCATTAACTCAGCCAATGAATTCAAATTTAATCGATCGAAATGACATCCAAGCAAAGCATGGCATCTTTCGTAACAGAGTTCTGCATGTTCCTGCACCAATTGTTCGATCAAAATTGTCGAAAAATACCGCACAGATGAAGCCGAACCGAAACAAATTTCAGTCCAAAATTCTTAACCGCTGTGATCAGACAGCGACCAACGATTTGAAAGTCAAATTATCTCAATTGCTGGAGGCGGATGAAAGGAATGTTGTCAGAACGCCGTCAATTCAATTGATGCAGGACAATCATCTTTCGAATGTACCAGAGGCAACTGATTTTGGTTTGGGGCAAAGTGATCAGTCTATATTGCTTCTGGTCGAACGTTGTAAACTCGATCAAACGACCATCAGTATAAGCAGAAAAAGTTTACCGAATGTTGACTCATCAGTGAAGCTGGGAAAAGACGCAATTTCTTCCATCATACCCCGTGAACGAACATCTAGCGTAGAGGCAGTGCCAGAGAATGAGTCCACAATATCGAAAACCAACGATCACATTTCGCCATCCGTGGACGCGTGTATTTTCGATGTCAATTATTTCAACCAACCCATTCATCGGAAATCTACTACGTTTATCAAGGACGATGTGGAAAACCTCTCGACTAAAAAGTTCGCAGTCGATCATATGGAAATCAGGAACGAAACAAAAACGTTAACAACATCAACAGTGAATGATCTGAATATAGGTGACACTTCTAGTCAAGTGCTGCTCGAAGATAGCCGAGTCGATCTCCTTGAAACTGAATTGAAAACCTACAGTGAAAGTCTAAAGAAATACGACCAAGAAGCCAAAGATGTGATAGACAAGTTCACCGAGTCACTGAACGAAAAAGGAAATATCATCAGGAAATACGAAGAGGAGCTGTCTTTGTTCAACGATAAGGTGAGCCAACTGCAGACACAATTGGTGGAATCGCTTGAACGAACTAAGCAAATGGAATCGATAGCCGCGAATACTGCAATTTCACAACCTACAATTGATCTAAAATCGGAAAACGAAAAACTCAAGGGATTCGTGGAGCTTTTGGAAAAGAAATTGGCCAAACGTGATCTACACATTTACAATTTGAAGGAAGTCCTAACGATTGAAACGAAAAAAATAAAGGAGCTGAACAAGGCTCAAGAGGAGATTAATAACCTGCAACGAGCTAACATTGATAAATGTCGAGAAATTTCAGTATTACGGGACGAGCTCAAGTACGCCGCAAAAATGAGATTGGAATTGGCAAACGAATATGAAGGAAAAATTGTTAAACTGAAAAAGCTTTTGGCTATTCGGGAATATTTACTTATAAAAGGAAAGTCGTGAGGCGGGAACGGCGGTTCTTCATTTGGAAATTGAATAAATTAATGTCACCAGGCCATCACTTTTGTCAACGACCTTTTCCAACGACCAAATAGAGTTCTCATACGAATAAATCGTCAAATGATCAACAAGTCAGTAACTAGATTCGGTGCGTGTCTCCAATTTAGTTCTGTTACATTTTAAAAGTCCATCTTGTCGTCATACAAAATGGCCATGGGCAATGGGGATGCTTAAACCGGCCTGGGCGGCCGTTAAAAATGCGTGGCAGCGTCACAGCTAGGCATTTTGTTTTCTCAGATCCGCTCTTGCTTCATTGATACTCTTTATTAAGCTCCGGTATTCTACCAAATCTCTTTTAACATCTTTTACTAACTTTACTACGTTTTCAATTAGATCTACAGCTTTTCACCGAGTTTTGACTACCTATTTAGGCTAATTCAGCAAATGATCAGATCCAGAATAGCTCCGTGGGCGTCTGCAGACCAATGAATGAAATAGGTCATTCATAAATCTGGCACAATGAACAGGAACATCCGTTGGTACTCGTTAGTAATTTTGTTAGTAATTTCGAGAAGCCAATTTTAAGTTCTAAATGAATCAAACCGAGGGTACGGTGGCTGGATGCCTAAAATCGTAGTTGATAATTCCCATATCGGTTAAATCAACTCTGCCTTAATTGTTCCTATGGTTCATATAACCTGGTCCATTTGCATACATTAAAGTCATGAACGGAAAATTTGTCTCCACCGATACCATTAGTTCCGAAAAAATTGGCTCCGCGCTCCTGAAACTTTGTATGATTTCAACTCGCATAACATTCATTGAAAAAATTTCACTGTCCTAGTGGCATAAGCAATCTATTGATAAAGTGATGTATTGCAACATTACTCCACGTTCCATTTTACATCTTAAAGTCATTGACAACATGAGTTTGGAAGTCAAAAAATTTCGTCTAAAAAAATGTCAAAGGGGTTCCGATGACTTTGACCTTGTGAATCACTGCGTTTAATCATGGTAACCCCAAGAGTGAGCAACACCTCGCTTTCGAGTATAAACATGATCGAAATACATATAACAGTGGTCTAACGTCTTAATTACGCAAATAAATAATCAGTCCCCCTTCATACTACACGTTGATAAGAAATGCGAGTTTGA
>JANTFA010141676.1:0-10325 GCA_026413405.1 Phytosciara flavipes
AATGCTGGACGAAATAAGGATCTCATTGAGCGATGGAACCATCAACTTAAGAAACTAAACAAGTGAGTCTACCGCCTAGGGCCTAGCCCAGCCGCTAACATTAACTGTTTCAATTCAATCAAAACTCTATTTCAGATCAAAAATCTGCTGTGATATCGGACTCATTGATCCACACGTAATTCGTCAATGTTTCCACTTCTACAGTACGGTGTGCGAGTTCATCTTATATCAAATGGAAGGCCGTAAACCGGAAGGCCCGTTCATAACGAGTATCGCACCGAACATAGTCAAACCGACAGAAGCATTTTCAGCACTACCTGAATGGTATGTGGAGGACATTGCCGACTTCTTGTTATTCGCAATGCAGTAAGTAGAGTTGGTGTGAGATATGATGCAGGGGAACGAATTGCACTACTTACACTGGATCTTTCTCTCTCAATCAGATACACTCCGCAAATTATTGGTGAAGTTTTCGATCACTCAATCATCACTTGGTTGCTGACGTGCATTTGCGCCCCACAATGCATCAAAAATCCCTATGTCACAGCGAAATTGGTCGAAGTTTTGTTCATTGTATCATTGAACGTTCACGCCAACACAGCACTGCATTCGGCTGTAAGTATTGTGAATGACTGAATTGAATTTGAAATGGTGCGCTAACGAATGAGTTTTTCGCTTCAGATAATGAACCATGGACTCGCTCAAACTGTCCTGATCAGCTCTCTTATGAAATTCTACACGGATATTGAAACCACCGGACAAAGTACTGAATTTTACGATAAATTTACAATAAGGTGAGTTCACTGACCTTCAGAATTTCTATAGAACTGAAACTAAAAGTCGAATTCCATCCTCACCCCCCAGGTACCATATAAGTCACCTGTTCAAGGGAATGTGGGAAAGTGCAATTCACCGTCAGGCCATGATAGACGAATCGAAGACTGGAAAACAATTTGTCAAATTCATCAACATGCTAATGAATGACACGACCTTTTTACTGGACGAATGTCTCGTATATTTGAAGCGGATCCATGAGACCCAGGCGTTAATGATGAACGAAACGGAATGGGCCGCAATTGGTACTGAAAATCAGCATCAACGACAGCGTCAGTTGAGCCAGGACGAAAGACAGTGTCGATCGTATCTGACGCTGGCCAAAGAAACGGTTGACATGTTTCACTATCTCACCGTTGATATAAAGGAACCATTTTTGCGCGCAGAATTGGTGGATCGTTTGACATCGATGTTGAACTACAATTTGCATCAGTTATGCGGACCAAAGTGTAATGATTTGAAGGTTAGAAGTCCGGCAATGTACGGCTGGGAACCACGCAAATTGCTGGGACAAATTTTCGATATTTATTTACATTTGAATTGTGATAAATTTGCTGCATCGCTGGCGGCCGACGAACGTTCATTTGAAGTACATTTATTTGCGGATGCCGCTGATCGTATTGAACGATTACAAATCCGTTCTGTTGTCGAGGTGGAACAATTTCGACATCTAATGGCCCAGGCGCACGACATTTATGGTATGTGGTGGCACAACAATAAGTTAACGCAAATCGCATCACACTAATCTTTTCATTCAATTTTTTTAGTCGCAAATCAAGAAAACGAGGACGAGTACGCCGATGCTCCAGATGAATTCCGTGATCCACTGATGGATACGCTGATGGGTGATCCAGTAATGTTACCGAGTAGCGGAAAAGTGATGGATCGTTCAATCATCACACGACATTTGCTTAATAGCAGCACAGATCCATTCAATCGGCAGCCATTAACCGAAGAGATGTTACTTGCTGGTATGTGTAAAGGATTTTCGTTTATTGCAGTAATTGCATCTGTCATTTGGGTGTGAGTCTCATCGCGATTCTCATATGTTCCTGTGAATCAGTGAATCACTGACTTTCTTTTAGAATAAGCCGTGTAAGCTTGAGAAATTGGTTCAGTAAAGTGTAGAGCAAAGACTAAAATTTGAAAATTTTTTGCTCGATTGCACCCTGTGAACCACAGGCTGTGGTGCTTGTAGCCAAGTTTCTCAGCAAGAAGTATTCACAAGTAAAATGGCAAATTGTTTACTGTGATTCTTTTGAACATAAACTGACGACAAGCCCTGTTCGCTATTACTGCTTGAGTTGTAATATTCAGGGCTCAAAACCGTTGCTTAGCCTACGCTAATTTAGGAATCTACGAGATTCTCTTAGCTTGATTTCAGGAAGGTTGTAGGGGTTTCTTGATTGGTTCAAGGTTTATTTCGAGCAATGTTTCAGGATTGAGAGCAGTGGTGTGCTCGGCTTAAGGTTTTGCTACTTTTTATTCCAAAAGCCCGGAAAATGAGAAGCTGAAATTACCTGAAAATGGCTGAACCTGTTTTCACCTGAACCTGATGCAATGCATTTTGACCTGACGTGACGTGATTTCCTTTTTTAAGAGATTTTTCCTTAAGGAGACTCTTCGAGAGTTGTGTCACGAAAGCAAAAGGTTCAAACAGATAACTCAATTCATTTCGCGCATAAACATGCGTCAATCAGACTGTTTCCTTGAGTGCCATATTTGTTATAAAAGGGAACCTTCCTGCATGTAACTACTCGTATACCGAAACGTTTATTTTTTGTCCTCCAGTGACTTGTGGCATGGTAATTTCAATCTACGCTTGCACATGAAACCATCATTGAGTGTAGTGCTTCGTAAATGCTTTATTAGATGCACCACTTAAACCTAAGACCTCCTTGCATTCGGAAAATTATTAAATGGTTCCTTTAGATGATCAGAGAGTGTGACTGGATTCTAGTCAACAAGTCAGATCGGGTGGAATCAAGTTTAAGATCATTTCTGGTCAGGTAAAATTAAACTTCAGGTCGAATCTGGTAAATCTTTAGGGTATTTCAGGTTGTCGTGATCTGTTTCGAGAGACTGTTACAATAGGGTTCCTCGATTTTGGCCTTTAATTTTAGTCGAGGGCGACACCGGACACAAAACTTAACTCATCCCCTGAGATTTCAAAATCAGCAGAGAGATTTTTTTTAAGTCGAATATAAGCTTGTGCCGAATCATTTTCTGGAAATTTTAGAGTTTTCTGTTTCAGGGCCATGTTTGGTGCTGCCGGACTTGTCGATCATGACTCTTTGGTTGCTCCTTAGTTTTAATAGACTCTCCTTGCTTTCATACACTAGATCGAACAGGAAAAGTGCCTCAAAAAGTTCGACTAGTAGAGCTACGGTAGAAAAAAATCTGAAAAAGTTGACCTCGGCGAACTTTGGAACCACCTCAAAGCTACTAGTCGAACTTTTTGAGGCACGTATCTTGTTCGATTTAGTGTATGTATTGGAGCCAGAAGAGTCTGTTAAAAATAAGGAGCAATCGAAATGTCATGATTGACAAGTCCAGCAGTACCAAATATAGCACAAGATACATGAAACTCTATTTCCAGAAAATGACTTGGCGCAAGCTTATATTCGACTAAAGAAAATTTCTCTATGCTGATTTTGAAATCTCAGGGATGAGTTTAGTTTTGTATCCAGTGTCGCCCTCGACTAAAATAAAAGGTCAAAATCGAGAGACCTTACTCTTACAATGTGGTTCCACATTCCATCGATTGAAACAATGTGTCTTTTCTTCTAGTACCATTTCCTAGAGCCTTCACTTCTAAAAGATTCAAAAACTTAAGCAAAATAAATTTCTCTTCCAGATGTCGAGCTAAAAGAGCGCATCATTGCATGGAAACGCGAGAAACGAGATAAGAAGCTGCAGATGAGTGTGAATCCGAATGTGAAGAGTTAGAAATGTACATTTATGTAGAGATTAGTGTTGGGGATTTTTTTGTTTCGTTTCTTTATAAAACAATCCACCACCATGAGTAATAATATAAATCAAAGCGGAAAAGAATTTACTTAAAAAATATAAAAAAAAACCTTAAAAAAGAATCGATTCTCTCGAAATAAAATGAAAAACAGAAAATTAGATAAGCAAACACTGACACTTTTTCTATGGAATACTCAGTCAATCATTGATAAATCGATCTGTAGTATCTGTGAAAATAAACAAACACAAAACTTGAAGACATCGGAAAATATAAGAAATTGTTTTCAACTCATTACCGAGAAAGGAAAATCGCATGGAAGAAGCAAAGAAGTGAGTGGTGAGGTAAGTGAATCTCGTTTTCCATGTTCAATTAAGCTGTAAATTGCGGGCCGTCGACACACCCATCATATAAAAATTTATGGCATAGAATCATCGCAGCTCAAAGTCACTCAATTTGGATTTGATAACATAAAAGATAACATTTTCTTTTCACAATTATTTTTGCATCAATGGCAGTAACGAAACTACACTTTCCAGTCGTTCTTTTACTGACTGTTCCAAGTATTCCAGCACCGTCTTCTTAATGCTAGTTTTCAACTCCTGTGATATCTGAAAGTAGCGATTGATTTGTTAGCAACTGTTCGCCAAGAAAGTAAAATCGACAAATTTACCTTGTCGGGTAGGTGTTCAAAATTTTCAAGATTCTGAAATTCTAATTTCAAATCCCCGTCCCTTGACACACCAAACTTATTCACCGTAGCAACCAAATTGTTTCCCACTGCAAGGTCAATATCAAGCGAAATATCGCTCAATGTACCGATGATTTTGATTCGAGGACCCAGGCACATTAGTGTCACCTTTCCTGAGTATTCTACATTGGTGTTACGTATTCCGATTCGAGCACGGGTTGAAATCATAGGACTACTTAATGCCTGGAATTAGAATCAGACTGAAGATATTTTCGTTGCAAAAATTTATTGGCCAGGTCTAACATTAATTTCGAGCTCTGAATCACCGGTTCGACAAAAATTCGCCAATCCATTGATACTGCCATCCTGTATGTCTACTGTTCCAGGTATAATGATTCCGCACGCAATGTCATGTTCAAAATCCACCTTTGCGTCTGGAAGTTCGGACGTATCACAATTATTGCTTTCCAATACATCATTCAGAGCAGAGACTGCCTTGTCAATGTATGCATTAGCATCGATTTTGATTTGACCATTTACGATCGATTGTATAGTCACTGCACCGTCAGTTGCGTCTTTGATTATCTGAATTCAACATTGATCAATTTCGTATTGATTTTAAGAGTGAAAATATGAGAGACATCACCTTCGATACAAAATCTGTGCTTGCGTCGATGATTCCATCTTTCAATTTGCTGAAATCAATTCCTTTAGACATTTTTGGACTTAATGTTTCTTCTTCTGATCCGCGCTGTATTTGTAATGCGACTAACGCGTCGAACATTTATTTGAATGAGCTGAGTGCAATCATAACTAGAGATATTTTAATTGTGAGTAATTCGCAGATAAGATAAAAATTTCGATTGGGTGTGTTGTAGCAATTGAAGTTTTGAATGTGTGTTCAGGATTTCTTAAGAATTTCGTGATGAATCAAATCATTGTAAAGTGAGTTGTGTCAAAACCCGTACTAACATAACAGCTGTTGACTTATCACAGACGGCACTCATTCAACGAATAATTTAGGTCTCTTAGGATCTATGCGAACACCACTACTTCATTACATTATATTTAACAATACACACGGCAGGGCCGTAGGCTACCAGATTTTCAGGGTGAGCTGAGCTCCTATGAATTTCTTCGAGGAAAATAGCCTTGACTTGAACAGAAATATAGTTTTAATTTCTTGATCCTCGAAAGACTTGAGGCACTGAGAATATTACCTAAAGAGTCTTATAAGAGAAAGCAATTTTTAAGAGCTATAAATATTGGATGAGATGATTCCTCCCACAATCAGTTTTACATTTCTTCGTTTATTTTGGACGAGATTGATCTTAAAATAAATACAGCTCAGAGTGAGCTCTATAGTTTCCAGGGTGAGCTTAGCTCCCCACACTGGCAGATCCCTTCGCTCACTGTTGTGATTACTCGTTATGGGTGATTATTTTGTAGCCGTTCGTTGTTTACATATCTTTCCATACTGTCGCAGATCTTTCGAGTACGGCAAAATTCTCACGATTATGTTAATCAAATCTGTTACTTCGTTTGTTTGAACTATTCCGTTTTGCTCAATTCGAGATCTTCCACTTCATTTGTTACAACTTCATTTCTTGTATTTATAATGGACACAATGCCGAGCTATTCGCTTATTACGTTCATCGTTGTTGATAAACAGATGACTATCCCACTGCTGAATAGTTAACGTTACAATAACGTCAATTTGAATGTTACGTGCATTAAATTTGTTCATTCTTTCGATTTTATTGTCAAGTTACTTTTTGCAAACGGGTTTGTTGTGGCTGCATGCCACGACATAAATAAGAAATGAGCTATGCTTCGTGCAGAATTCAATGAAATTTGTTTCCTTTCAGAAGCAAAGTTTTTAGAATACTTTGCAGAGCACACTCTTTGGCTTTCCCGTATCTTCTGTAGACGTACCGACTAGAACTCCTTATACTATTTATTGTACTTGAAATACTGAAGGGAGTTTATTATTGGATTGTATGAGTAAAATGAGTAACACCACCCCAGAAGGTGTGACGTCATTTGTCTACGACCCTTAGGAGAACACAATACAAACGAAAAATGTTTATGAATTCGAGTGAAACGAGGTGCATTATTTTCGTTCGTTTGTATTGTGTTCTCTAGGACACAAAAGTTCGAGTGGTTGGCTCAACCATGAGGGCAATTCAGCATATTAAACGATACGTTCAGCATACCGACCACATATGAATTAAAATTATTTAAATCTCTCGTAACTGGTGAAATACACCGTATTACTTAGACGACATATATGTAGACAAACACGCAGACAATTCAACCCATTCCGCCATGAAACCATACATTTTTCATAAGACCAGAGGGTATTCAACGTGGAAAAAGCACTAAATTGCAAACTAATTTTCTTGTCATAAGTTTTGAATTTATAAACGTGGCCGAACAAAAACGACCAACGTTATTTCACATTGAGTAGTCACATTCCATCGACCATGGCGACCAGCAGTACGTATTGTGCAACAATATATCTTTTCATCCTCTTCATATCGAATACGAATTGTGACACCGTGAATTATAGTCTAATCAAAGACTATCTGCAATGGAAGAACATAAATGTGGCGATATTTTTCGTTTGTGATCTTTCTACCTGGACAAGAGATGTGAACACCATGCAGAATTTGAAAAATCATAATATTCAGATTAGTGTCGCCGATATGTCTGAGGATAGAAATCTATCGCATTTCGATTACAATCATTTCTTGCTTCGAAGCAGTTATCCGTTTTGCGTAATTGTCGATTGGGAGTGTCCCAATATACCGACTGTATTGGATGAAATTTCCAAACGGAAGATGTTTCATTATGAACGTTATTGGCTCATTTTTGGTAAGGATGCAGATGTAATGTTCAGCGCGTTAAGTCTAGAATTGATCAATATTGATGCTGAGGTGACAATTGCGGTCCCCATTGATGATCAAAAGTAAAATGAAGTCAGTAATAATTTCTAGTCAGCTACAAACCAACTTTGTTTTAAAGCGAAATGTCTCACTACGTAATGCACGACGTATATAATCCTAGCTGCCGAATTAATGGGCAGTACAGAATGGAGCAGTTGGGAAATTGGACTCGCACAGGATTGAAAGTTATTCAAAAATCATCTAAATTCGAGAGACGACAGAACATTGGTGGTACAACTTTCATAGGTGAAATCACTGTAAGTGAAGTTAATGTTGCATAGATCCGTGGGATACCTACTATTTACGGATCTTGTGATCAGGAAGGAGTAAGTTACATTTCCAATTTGTTAGATTCCAAAACTTCCACCGAATGCAACGCTCATAGAACACATCAATTCCGATGAATTTCCCTTTCGCGACACGAAGGAACGAGGCAACTACCGTGTTTACCAAATACTTTCCTCAATGTTTAATTTCAAATTGTTGATACGACGAGGAAAAATTTGGGGAGCCTTAAAACCGAATGGATTTTGGCTGGGAGTCGTTGGTTCGCTTAATCGTTCTGAAATCGACTTATCCATTACGACGCTACGGTGGGAAAATGATCGCTATGGGGTGTTTGACCAAACAACCGACACGTTTTACGTTAAGTAAAAATTTGATTTTCCTTTGCGATTTCTTAACGGCTAAAAAATATCGAATTCTAGCAACGTATTCATCTTTCGTCATCCAAAGTCTGTGGATAGTAAAACTGTTTTCCTGACACCTTTCGACGGCTTGGTTTGGTTGTCTATCATTGCGTTTGGAATAGTTTTTTCGGGTTTTCTTCGAAAATTGCTATTTACCTCAACGAATGAGTTACAATTGACCAAGTACAATGCTTCGACTGATGATGACTGTTCGTACGGAGATAGCTTCTTAATGGTTCTGGGATTTCTCCTTCAGCAAGGTCATTTAGACTTACGCTTACTGATTCTACCTGAATGCAATTCACCATTCTCCTCTTCTATATGAAATAGGCTACGCTACCAATGCATCGTTCACCTCGTCTCGTATTTTCATTCTAACATATCTTCTGTTCGCACTTCTCATCTACCAGTTTTATTCCTCATTTATTGTGGGATCATTACTCACAGAAACTCCGAAAACCATCAAAACCATGAAGCAACTACTGCACAGCAGACTGGATTTGGCCATGGACGAACTGCCATACATTCAAGACATTTTGCATTATAACACTGAAGAGTCGGCGGTTCAAATATACGATAAAATAATGGCACAGCCAACACCATTTCTACCGTTGTACAAAGGATTGAGTTTAGTGAAACGTGGCTCATTGGCATTCGACACGGATGGAGTAAATGCCTATCCAATTTTGAAAAGTACGGCACAGTGTCTGATTCTTTTTGTTATAATGACTTTCGGAATTTTCAGCCTTGCTAACCGACCGGCAAATATGTGATTTGCAAGAAGTGAGAGTAGTGGTAAATATGCCGGCCGGGCCGGGTTTGCCAAAGAAATCACCACTAAGAGAATTAATCAAAATTGGCATACGAAAACTCTATGAAACTGGGAACTTGTCGTATATCTGGAACATTTGGATAGCCCGTTTAAAATGTTCACATTCCGATGTGGATATCGATCCGATTGATCTGACACATTTATCATCAGCGTTGATTGTTCTCAGCTTTGGGATGCAGATAAGTGTTGTGATTTTGATGGCTGAATTGTTCCACAAAAAAAGGCTGCAACGTCAATTAATTCGGGAGAAAAATTACACTGAGATTGACACTCAGCTGAAAAATTGGTCTTAAATTAAAATAAATTAAGTTTAACCAGTTAACATAAATTAGGAAGGTATGACCGTATCAGACACATGGGAAAGGATAAACTTTGATGATAAAATGCATGTTGACGCTACCATTATTCTACTGGAAATTACATTCTTTTTGTGTCAGAAATTGTACCATCGTACAATTTAGCTGTTAGACACTAGGTCAGAGACAATAGTAATTGGTACACATACAAATGGCTGAAATGAAAAAATTTGTTTTTGTAGTGCCTCTCACCGCATTGTTCTAGAAGACATGCAATATGCCCCAGTACATTACTTACATTGCTTAACGACAAGTAACTCAAATCTAGCAGTTCATTTATTACTGAATCTCATTTTAAATATTCGCCCAATTTATTCACGTCAGTCTTGATTGACCGAAAGCCCACGACCATTTTTGACCCTCATAAGGGACTGGCTTGAAACCTATGCCGAACCATTTTATTGACCAACACGAAAAACATTGTGTTTGAGCTCTAGGACGGCTCTACCGAGGGTAGCCCTTGTATATATCTCAGCTCTCGATCACATTACAAAATCCAAATTGGGGTCAAAATGTGTATTAGGGCCAAATGAAGTATGGAATTCGAAAATTTAACTTGTCAGGCAAATATGAGTGACATTGGAAAACTTGTTTGATTTAAGGACTGAGATATACACTAGGGCTACCCTCGCTAGAGCCGTCCTAGAGCTCAAGTACAAAAGTACTAGAACAAATGTTTTTCGTGTTGGCCAATGAATTAGTTTGGCAAAGGTTGCAAGCCGGTCCCTTATGAGAGTCAAAAATGGTCTCGTGCCCTCGGTTCATAAGAGTTGTCGCCAGTCAAACTTATCCGTTTAGATTTACAGTAGCATCGATGTTAGATTTTTGTCCAGTTAAATTTTTCAATTTAATTACCCCAGCTTGGTCGATGCAAAATTCCAAACTAAATTTCGTGATCATTGCGTTTTGTCGTTTTTGTTATCGAAACAAAAATGACTGAGTCTACTAATACAAGTTAGTGTGCAAACTAATCCTAACTTGACGTCACTCGACGTCATAGTTATTTT
>JANTFA010141687.1:0-12146 GCA_026413405.1 Phytosciara flavipes
ACGGGACTGCCCTCTATCAAAACCAGCAAAGAACTTTTTTGGGCAGCGACCTTCGTGTCAAACTTCATTCAGGCGGGATGTGTATCGTCAGCTGTGGGGTGTAACCCGCGTACCTGTATCGAGGTGACCTCCACAACAGTATATAGCCTTGGATACGCTTGCCGTTTGTGACAGGTAAGGTTGTCATTGTCATTAACATCCAAACAAAAATGAAAATCAAATGGAATTTACTCGATATATCGAAAAAAAAACTCTACCTTTACTGAACGGCCGATCAGTTCGAAATAGGCTCAATCTATGGGTTCCAACTACCAAAACCGTTAAATAATTTCGACAAAACAAATCCCAGATCAAACTTTGTGTGAAGCAATAGCGCCGGGGAATATATGCGAGAAACATCAACCAGACCACCTCCGAAATAGTACTAATTCGACCATTTCTCTTCGAACTTGAACTAGCGTTTGTGAATACAAATCGAGGAAAAAAGTCTCATCAAGATTGGTCTCGTTTTAGTCAAGGTATCTCGTTTACGGGATGTACCGACTTTTTTATTGCATCTCTAGCAACCACAAAACGTGTTCCCTTACGCAGGCATTCGAATTCGACGTGTTACAGAGTCGAGAATCAAAGGATTAGACCCTCATACTTCGTACGGGTCTAAGAATGTTGTATGCAACTTAGTTAAAAATGGCTTTTTTATACATACGACGTGTATTGTCACACTCGGCTCATCTACCCTATCTAGTGCCTGAAGAACCATTGATCACTCGGTTGCATAAATTACCATTCAGTGACATGTAGTAAAACTCAAGTAAATTATTAAAGACAGCAAATCTAAAACATTCAAAGTAATGGTCAACTTCGCCAACCGAAATTATTCAATCTGGTCCAATCCATCTGATGAGGGATAAAATAAAAGTCCAGAAAAGTCTGCCAACAACTTCCCATCGATTTTCGACAAATCTTATGAAGATTATTGCCTCTAAGCCCTAAATAAAATTAGCATCATCCATACACACACTAGCCATAACTCTACACATCCCTCAACAATCTTCTTTCTTTTCGTTATTTTTTTTCTTCCATTCCCAGAATGAAAAAGATTATTTTAATGTAAAATCCATTCCATATCAACCGCATAAAATCACACCAAAAGGAGCGTTATCTCGCTAGATGTGTGCTGTTATATACATGAAGATCGAAAAACCCCAGTGACACGTGTATCAGTAACTTTTCGTTTTGGTATCCATCCAACAAAATTCTCAATTTTCTGAAGAACAAACCAGAAGAAACAACAAAAAAAAACATTCAAATCATTTTCCACAATCGCATATACGAATGGCTCTCACTCGCTCGCTGTCTCTCCCTCTCTCCTCTCTCTGGTCGGAAAGCTTTTCCAATCCAACCAAACGAAATATTGTATTTTCATGTCACGCATCTCAGATATAAAATTTAGAGAGCCAACGTTGATTCTCCGTGTCGATTTTCATTCGGCTTTTCCATTTCCATTACATTATTTCAATAGTTCAGTTTAGTACAGCCGGTTCTTTAAGCAACACATCTTTTGCGCGGATCATCGTGTCCATTCGAAGATAGAAATTTTAGCTCCGGGGTTCTATATGGATCATCATCACAATTGTTTAAAAGTGAAATGTTGATGTACTTTTACATGAACCATTGGACGGGAATGTATTGTTGTTCGGGAATGAAGGCATCATAATCCAAATTTGGTACATAGATTGAGTAATTACTTGAACGGAAAGTTGTTGTGTTTTAACGAGAGAAAAACTGAGATTATTAAACGTATGAAGTGTGCAGTTAGTTTGGCATTCCATTCGAAGAAGTGAACTAAAACCGAAGAGAAATCTTCTTCCATCGGATATGTATAAAAGATTTACAGCTGCGTGCGTACCCGTTTAAACAGATGTGTTGATGATAAGCAGTATAATGAAACACTGAAAATAACTGACTTGATTAACAACCAACGATGACTTCCTGCATGTAATCAAAAAAGAAAAACCCGACTCGACGAAAGAAAACAAACCAAAAAGAAAAAGAAAAAAATTTATGAAAAATGTGATTCGCATACGTACACTTCGAGCTTTACATAATACTCGAAATAAACGCGTCTATTCCTTCTACATATTCGAGATAAAAGATGTTGTGTAGGTGGTTTATAAGTCAATGAAATTAATTTTGTGTTAAATCGACAAGATCTCGGTGTGTGTGTGTGTGCGTGTTTTTTGGTATTGTATTTTCGGCTAGGTTAACCAAATACAAAGACATCATCCAGTGTTCCCCAGCATTGTACAACAGTATACCCGAATCAACGAGTCGGATACAATCCTTCAATTCCATTCTTTTGCTTAACTTATTCTTATTTCAAGGTAAATTTGTTTATTGTTGAATGAAGCATAATTTCTCATAAATTTGATACATCCTTCGTCATGTACCGTCGTTGTGTTGACGTAGGAAGGGAAATATCGTTATATCCTACTACCTACATCCTGTTATTTATGCCATTGTGGAACATTGTATGTGAATGGAAGGATATTGTACTTAATGGGCGTAATTCTATCAATAGGATGTAATCGACCAACATGCAATACCTATCAATATATTGATGTAACCTTTAAAACACTGTAATTACATTAGTCCTTCGCATGATCAGACAACGTTTTATGAATTAGAGTGCATTGGCTACACGACGTGTGTACGTTTCGAATTTTAAGAAAAATATTTGTCTTCGCGATTGTCGAAGTTTAAACGCAAAATAGTCTTCTCTCATTTGAGAACATCGAAATGATGCTACCGAATGATAAGCACAGCTTTTCAGTTGTGTACCATCAAGTGGAGCTTTAAAGGATCAATGTTTGTGTTTAACCTTTAATCCTCAACCGACTATTTAACAAAAGAGACAGAAAGTTATACTTGGAACTCGAGGTCTTACTAAAATACATCACACACTAAATTTCATGGAAGCATGTCACAGACGGATCTATTACTTCTTTTGATGAAACATTCTCCCTATGCAATTTTCTAATCTTGTAGTTCAATCGGCTATATAAAGACTAAAACTATTCTAAGTTTTTCATTTAATTTTTGTCGTTCTTATCAATAACAGATGACTGGAAAATAGCCATTGTTTTTTCGTCTGTTTATATATTTGTGAAGTCAGTTGAAATTGTGTCCTCTCATCTTGTGTCCATGACTTCCATTGAATTATTTGATTCATTTTTGCATGTACATTTCTGGCGAATTATAAACTGAATGAAAAATAAAAATTTCAAGCCGAAAAATCACTAGTCATGTTACTAAATGCCAAAGTATATAAACGTAGGAAGTAGCGCGGATCGGATTCGCGTACGACGCAGAGTTTCTGAGGTAAACTACTGAAATTTGACTGCAGAAACATAATGTTTGGCAGTGAAAAATGAGTAAAAACAATTGAATGACTTTGAATGGCACTATTGTGTAGCTAAAGTGTTTTAACTTGATCAACAAGAGGTGGTGCTCCGATTTGTAAAATGATATCAAACTCAGCATATAAACTCTGCGTCGTAGCGAATCTGTTAAAATGGCGATCCGCGTTACTTCCTATGCTTACGTATTTTGACTACATGCGGGACTGTGGTGAAGCGACCAAACCGCCGGTTTTACTTAAAAAGAAGTAACACGAAAACAAGTGCTCGAATGAGTCTGCGAAGCAAATGTCCAGAGCCAATGCTTCACACGAGTTAATGTGGGTTACTTCAAATCCAGTCCAAATCAAGTATTTCAAAATGATTAAAGAATTAAAATTCGTCGCGGAATTCTGACGCTGTTAATGTTTATGGTGAAGATCGTACTGCTGTCTTAAGCCAGAAGAGAATATATCGCATTAAAAGTGTGCTCTGAAGTGCTTTCATTAGCTTTGCGTTTTTTTGGTGCCGTCCAAGAAAACATAACGGTCCTATCAAATTTCGATCATTTCGGCGATACTCAGGGGGTCAAAGGCTCAATTAAAATTGAGTGACGTCATTTGTAGCCTCATTGTGATCAATACGGAAGCGGGTATTAGTGGACCCTAAATGTTCTCATCTGGACAATTTGTATCAACTGTCTTCGTAGCATCTACATGATCTACATGTTGAAATGTATGTATTTGGTAAACGAGTGTGTGTAACTGGGCCACGGACTTAGATGATGAACTACCAAAACCAAGAAATTCAGTCTACAATGCGGATGAACTATCTACACGTTCCTTGGACAATGATGTATGAGAGTCGAATGTATTGCCAAAATCGTGTACAAAATATCTTCTCGTTACTGAATTACAAATTGCTAACTAATTCAAAAAACCACATCAGCGTAGTCAAAGAAATACGATAAGTACTTACTGTGTCTACATTCAGTTTAGAGGTCTTAATAAGCTTTTATCGACTGTTTTGCCACACATCAAATATATAGAGCCATTAAATGGAGAAAAGCCGCAACACAAAGTGATGAGAAACGACTTCTTGAAAATATATTTATTTCTTTCCACTAATGGTTTGGATGTATTTTTATATTTCCGATAGAAATAAAAAAAAAACCCAATATAATACAGACGGAGCAATATTCAATGTGCGGCCTGTGTGACTAAACATATTTTTATTCTCTACCCCCATCCTGCATTCACTCCCAATTCTTCCGCACTATATTAAACAAATCAATCGAAACATGACATCGCACATTTATATATCGGAAAATGTTTCTCCATTTCTTCTTTAACTTAAACATTTTGTTTTTTTACGCAAAAGTTTTTCCATATGCGCTCGGCAAAAGCAAATCACAACACAACAAACAATATGTTTTTCGTTTTTTGCTTTTTATTCGTATTTTTAGGAAACATATACATAAAGTGTAGGGAGGAAAAGAACTGGCTGTCGTTGACGATGTGATTATGCTGTGTGACGATCGTCAACATTGAAAATCTATTTATTTGAACTCTATAATAATATACGTCAATAGCGTATGTCTAAGCCTATAAAAGATAGAGATACTCAATAATGTCAGTGCTGGAGTACGTATATCACGGACCTACATTCACATCAAATAAAGTGTTTTTGACAACTATTCACATGGTCGAAAGTGAAAAGCACTTCAAGTTTATTTCGACATCCTAATGGTTTAGAATTTTAGTGTTTTTTTTCTTGCTAAATGTATGAAACCGAATTCATTGTTCCTTTTACGAGTTTTTAACTTAGTTTTTAGAGCCGTACGAAGTACTAGGGTCGTATGCTTTACTCTTACGTTTTTAACAATCGGAATTCGAATAGTCAACCGACTATTTAACAGGAGACAGAAAATTATACTTGAATCTCGAGATCTTACTAAATACATCGCACACTCATGGAAACATGTCAAAGACGGATCTATTACTTCTTTTGATGAAACATTCTCCCTATACCGTTTTCTGATTTTGTAGTTCAATTGTTGAAGCATACATTTTGCTGTGTATAAAAACCGCATTAGCCGAAGTTGTTTCTTTTACACGTTTTTAACTTAGTTTTACTCTTACGTTTTTAAGAATCGGAATTCAAATCCCTGAGTGAGGGCGAAGCTTCTGTGGTCACTCTTAGATGCCAAATCATCAATACAAAACATAAGGTTCCCTGTAGAAGTATTGTCCCTAAAAAGCAACATCTTACAACTGCTCCGCAACATTGCATCTTTAAACCGCTTCATTTGAACTCATTACTTGTTAAAATTGCTTACAGCAATTTCGATAGTGTTCTTAAAAGTCTACTCTGAAAAAATCCATCGAAATGGGCCACCGAAAACAGTTCTACCGCTTTACGACGTTTCAAACAAAAAAAAATCATGAAAAGACTCAACCTTCACTTTACAGCCGAGTAGCTTCCTCTATGAGATCTAACTACCGAGCTGAACTTCCGGGACAGGCCAGGTCTTACCTGAGACTTGTTTCGACATGAAACCTGAATATAGTGATCAGTTCAAACCTGATTCAGCTTTTACAAAATTTTCTGACCTGACCTGAACTTTCAGGTGGAGCCACTTTTTATCTGTGTTTGACCGATTCTGAGCCGTATTCTAAGCCCTTCAAACAATAAACATTCATGAAAATCCGATGAAAATCACTCGAGATATCGACAAAAAAACGTTACCTTCACTGTTCGGCCGAGTAGCTCAACTTAGGCCCACTCTATGAGCTCTCATTTCCGAGCTCGCAATCCGATGTTGACCAAATTTTGTTTGATTTTCATGAATATAATTTTTGTTTGAATGGTAATGACGATTGTGAAGTGGTAATACTGTTTTCGGTGAACTAACAAAATGGCGGACAGCCGCCATTTTGGAATTGAGTGTTCTTTTGCTTTATTTCGAGTAAACACCTAATTTTGATGAATTTTTTTCGGAGTTTAGTTTGCAAATTGGAATTTGTACGTGACTATCGAAATTTCTGCAAGCATTTTAACAATGGATGGGTATGAATGGAATGATCCAAAGATGCAACGTTGCAAGTTGTAAGATGTATTCCTTTTATGGGCAACCAACTATATCTCGCACACTACGACACTACTCCTACGGGTCCCCTCATGCTTTTTCTCTTATATTCTCTGACTTTAACCAAAGTCATGTCTATAAGTGTGCGGTCAAATTTGTTCGGAAATAGCTTTTTTTTCATGGTATAAGTTCAGTACACAAAGCCCTGGCTTTATTCTTTTTAACTTTGTGATGAGGACAAATATAACGGAAACTTTTCGACCGAATAAACTTTTATTGAGACTTGCCTTTTCCCAAACGAACTTCAATGGAATTCACTTTTCAACTTCACCTGCATAAATCGTTTATAAACAAATATAATATACAAAATGATGGCTGGCGCACTACAGTTATGCACACATTGTAGAGTGGCATGTGTGTAGCAAGACAAATTTAAACTTCCATCTCTGAATTCGATGTGAGTCGCATTACCGTTGAAAACTTCTCTTGGTGTTCCCATTTTTTTTTTTGTTCTTTCAGACTGCAAATGGGAAATGAATTTTCAATGAAATGTTGTACACCAAATGTGTCCCCAATTCTTGCTCGAGTTTGTTCAAAGTTATCTTTTTTAACATTTGCGCTCGTTAAGCTTTTCTTTTATTGTCGAAACTTAGTTTAAAAGCAAAATTACTTCTCTAAAAAGAACAGTCGTTGCATCAGTTTCGATGAAAATCGTTTATTCGAATTATTATACTACCATTGCGATAGGAGGAATGAAATTATGAATATTATTGCGACGCCCTTTAAAGCCATTACATTTAACATTTTTGTGATATTTTGTGCACATGTGTTACCGTTTGCAGTAAATTATTCTACAAACTGTCTATTTTGAGAATTACATATCTCTCAGAAGGAGACCAACATATCACCAAAATTATTATTAGAGCTCAGTCTTTGGAGTCAGTAAATCACATGCAGCTATTTTGGTATGACGACGGTTTATCGCATTTCTGTGCATCACACACCTATCCATAAGCTAACACTACGCTAGCTATTCCAAATCTAAGAATATTTTTGACTTCCTGTAATTCACTATGATTTACTGGAATGTTAGAGCGTCACCCTAGCTATTGTCTTTCACGAGAGTCATTTGGACACCCCTATTAAAAGGTTTGCGCAAAAAAAAAACTGGACCATTGGAAACGCTGTCAGTTAATTTTTACTGAGGAGATTCTAAGTGTGGTGTTTCATTCGGCGCAAGAATCGGAATAGAAAAACCTTAATACGTTGGAAATAGGACAGTTTGATGACATTGTTCGACCTTTCCTGGGTACATTTTTGCGACTATCTTCTTTACATTTATAAATTCAACTCAAAATAATGTTATGTACAATTTAAACTGAATGTACGTAGAAAAAACCTTTTCAATGCACCAACTAGGAAATACTAGTCTAGCGAGGTTGAAGAAGAAGACATTCCTTCACAGACTTATGTATTTTTGCAATTTCGGGCCAGAATCATCACCTTTACATGCATGTGTTTGATGTCACTTTTTCACTGATGCCTTCGATACGTTGGTTGGCGTTCGAGAAACGTTTTTGGCGCACTAGTGCGAGAAAAAAACTTCAATTTTATCGCACGCTATCGACCAAGCTTCTAACCCCCATCACCAAAAACATTTCGATCGTCTTCTTCCTCCTCGCTTTATTTTGTTTTTGCAAAAATTCTCCTGATTTTCTAGTCAGTTTGACTTTCAGGGTCAGCATTTAATTATTTAATTTATTTCATGACCGATATGCGTTTCTCACTGATCGTGTTACGGGTCTCGCATTCGCAATTTCCTCCTTTTCTTCTTGTGTTACTAACACAATGTGTTAGCCCGAACCGCATTTGTAGCTGTCACATTTGGCCGGCCCAACTGTGCTTTGGTCTTCCCTTTTTACTCAACTTAATGGATGGCTATCGAAAGAACGTTTATCGCCACATTGCTTTCATCGTGAGAGTAGACCATTCGTTTGCTAAAACATTGTGATCATAAAGCAACTACTATAGCCATTCTGCTACAGAAGCCTGCCATTTTGTTAAACGTATTGTTGAAGCGTATATACTAAGCCGTGATTTACTTGATTTTATTCAAACCGTTTCTTTACGTCACATTGCATGCTAGATAGTAAAGCAGTGTTCCAGAACATTCAAATGAAATACTGTTTTCATCGAAATATTTCGTTGAAAATTAATTGATGTTTTGCAGTGGAAAGGTGTGGCTATGGCTCAGGGTGGAAAAGACGTTGCTTTTAGGCTTCGTTTCGGATCGACAGTCGACTCAAATATGGTAAGATCGGTAGAGCATTCGACTCAGAATCGAAAGGTCCCCGGTTCGAATCCCAGTCAAATCAAGGGCAAAATGTAATTTTTCATTTCGTACGTGGTTTAAATTCATGTTCAACGATTGTAAAAAGTCTGGAAAGACAATTTAACTTTCGGATAAAAACTCGAGAAAAAATCATAATGACATTTTGTTGTTGCTAGTCTGCAATTTCTATTTTCTCATCGCTCTCTTCTGCATAGAGAGCGTTGTGGAAGTAGAAGTTTTGCCACCTGAACTGTCACTTTGTTTTGACGAATGGTGCAACAAATTGGTTTGCATTCGTTTCGTGCATAGAAACAGTGATTTAAGGATGAAAATGTTGTAACTCGAACAAATTGTGGTTCGCTCTAGAGTCGGTCGCAAATATCAATTTGAATTTCCTATTTTCGCCCTTTGGTTAACGAATAACTATTGCATACCATCGGAGCAGCTAAAGTATACAAGTCGTAAGCGGAGTTAGGATAGGTTATTTCTTCAATAGAATGTTCCTCCACTGCAAAGACATCGTTAGATTGTGTAGAGTGTAATGTGGTGTATCAAAACAAAATGCGGAATTATTTAACCGAGTGGACGATAACAGCACACCCACAATACTATTAAGTTATTTCCATCAAGAAGTGATTCAAAATTTAATTAATTTTTGTCGAGTTGATTCTTTTTTTTGTTGTTGTTTTCAGACGTTCGTTATCTCGTGAAAACCATTAAATATATTTGAAACAATTTTGGCAAAACATTCATTAAAACGAAAAATATTCTACGCGAAAATGATAATGTCAACTCGATGAAGAAATTCGTATAAATTAAATTGCAAAAATAAATTTCCCTTTTTATGTTACGTTTGTGCCTAAAATTCCATGCTGAAAAGTTTCTAATTCATGAGAAATATTATTTTTAGACACTTTTTGGATTGCATGCAATCCACATTATGAGCGAAGAGTTTACTACTACAATGGTGTGTGTAGTAGGTCTGGCTAGGTATTGTATATTTACGAGTAACATAAAGTTTATTCGCATAATCATCTCGAAATATTCCGAAGATGTTACAGCCCATGGAATTAGGTGTAGTTAATTTTATTGGTACAATTTCGTTTAAGTGCGATGTATAAATAATAATAAGATATTTAGAGGGAACATGAAACTCCGTTAAGACTCGATTATTATAATCTATTCTATTCGCCTCCCCACCCAGCAATAGATTATTTATATCTCTCCCGTCTCTTCTCGAATAAAGACAATGGCTCTGGCATGTCTTTTATGGGATCATATTCGAACGTTATATTTAACGCATCAGCGGGAAAAATTCTTTTAAAAAAAGGAAGGGAAAACTTTGCAATTTTATATTTTTGAAAATTTGCGATCAATCATCGTCCCTCCATAATTACTTCACAAACTAAAGCTCGACGTTTTTTTCCCTTCTGCATTGACAACATCAAAAGGGGTTGGGGATGAATGGTGGGGGTTTACAAAGAACTTTTGATGATTTTCGATTCAAGTTGTCAATACTAACTGGTGCAAACTTCAACTTTTATTCCATTTCCACTAAAATATTGATTGTCTAATAAAAAAGTTTTCCACACATGAAGTGAAGGCATGAAGGAATTTCCTTTCCTTCTAGCTTTAGCTCAAGTTATCGTGGTAACCACGAACAACCCAGCACAATTTTAATTAAGGATTTCTTAAATCAGGCTGCTTCAATGCTTTTCATCTACGAACGTTACCTACGTTTAGAATTATAATCCTTCGTCGATTGAATGGAAAAATTTAAAAAAGAAACAGCAAAGAACTACTCCAGTGGTCGCCGTATTTGGCCAATGGAGAACATTTCACAAAATCATAGTGAATTAATTGGAACATTGCGAGTTACTTTACTGGTGTGAGGCCAGTCAAGGGAATTTATTCCGTTCGAATTCGCAATGTTGACACGGTAATCAAACTAAATAAATATGAATCGACACTCAATAAACTTCGTAGTCAGTAGAGACAGTCCTCCAGTTGTAATTAGTAGTAATTAGTAGTTTACATTGGATGCTGCGAAAGCAATCCATTACATGAGGGAAACACGTTGCTCAGAAACTCACAAGCGAGTTTCCTTTTGTCATAAAATTGTTTCCGAATTAATGAATTATGCAGCAGCACCGCATGTAGTCTTGTTTATTGCCTGCCACATGCGGAAGTTGAACATTACATAGCAATATTCCACTGCGAAAATGATCAATTACATGGTGGAGCATTTTCGATTCATTTGTCATGAATTTTTAATGTAAAATTCAACTATCGCATGTGACAGGTAGTAAACCAGAATACATTGGGTGCTGCTGCATTACTTAATTCGGAAAATTTTTAGTACAACTCACTTTTATGGTTCTAAGCAACTTGCTTCGGTAACTGTTTTTTCGGCCAGTGCAGTTGCAAACTCTACACTTATCAAGATTCAAGAAGACAGTGATACCGAATCTGGATGCACAAAAATGCGCTTGTGTATTTACGTTTATCACAAAATTGATCCCTCATGTAACGAATGACTTACGACGCATACAATGTGATCTACTGTTACAGCCTGGAACTCCTAAAAACTAGAGTTTTCGTATTATCTGCTTTATCGCAGTTATTCTTGTTTCTCTCATTTCGCCATTTGAAATAACATACGAAATGAGAGCAGCGGAGCAAAGGAGTATAACCTAGCTAGGGTGAGTGAGCCTTGAGTTCACTCAGAGTTAATTATATTCCTATCCGGATGTATTTACCACTAATAACCTAGAAATATGGGCCATGTCATAGAGGTAAACAAAACACAGTATACAATTTTAAGACTGATAATTAATGTAAAGTCGAGTCTTAATTCGGAAACTTTGTTGCGTTCACTAAATCTAGATTACATTCCCCACATGTCGATGAAACAATAACTTTAATAAATTCTATATAAATCGACTTAGCGGCGGCTTATAAAAGCAGCTTACACGTTTCGCTAAACAAATTTCCATATCAAAGTTCACATTCTTTACATGCAAATATGAAATATATGTTTTGCTACAAACAATTAATCTTCCGTTCCCCCTCCCGAAAAAGATAATGAAAACAATAGATCAATAAAATAAAATGCTCCGAGCACAAATTCCTCGACATAAACAAGGAGGAGTGGTGTGCTGCTGGTGTGATGTCTGTTCTGTTCCTTTTTTTCTTTCTTTATTATTATTATATTATGAGAAAGTAAATTATATTTTGAAAATGAGAGATTCTTTTTTGTGTGTTGGCTGAAAATTTATATTGAAGAAAAGTTTATAGAGAAAATATTTTAGCTGTTTTTTCTTATTTG
>JANTFA010141698.1:0-12146 GCA_026413405.1 Phytosciara flavipes
GACATTGAGATATCTCTTTTCGACAGATTGAGACATTGAGATATCTCACTTCAAATTTTTTTCCACTGGGGTGATTATACTTCACTTGCCCTCGGCTCACACCCGCCAAAACAAAATCAATTTACAACCCGGTTACGTAGGTAACAAACGACAGCTCGAAATATTATCACGCTCTTAACTCGAAATAATATAATACTCACAGCAACTGCCGCAGCTGATTTAGGTAGGATGTGTAGCTGTACAGCACTGCTTTCTAGCATCAATATTCGGTGGCCCTGCATTTTTTCCATAAAGACAGGAGTCATGTTTACTTGGTGTTAGTAAAAGTACACGCATACGCGTATGGAAATTTGGAGGCTTTCTGACGTTTCACATACTAATGTTCATGCTAGTAGCAGTGCAGTGCTGTGATAGCTATATTGATGAAATCAAGTTTGCATGACAGCCGTGGTTGTTTTCCATTTAGTTTGATTGAGGAAAACTGAATGTAAGTCGAGAGAGTGCCTTTGATTTTTGTTTGCAAACCGTCGGTAACGAACAAACTTAGAAACTCTTTCCGTGCAATCTGCTACTTCAAAATCTAGTATTCAAAGTCTATTACTGCATCAGTATTAACGTATGTCTTGCTATACATAAGAGCATGTTCACGATATAGACCATTGATTATAGTTGTCGCCTTTGTCGATAACAGAGAGATGTCTAGCGGTATCTACATTTACATTTTCTAGATTTCCTGTAGACCTTAAACTAGCTTCAGCAATTTATACTCAAGCTCAGCTACTAAATATAAATTTTCTTAAGATCGTCCACATTCTGAAATGTCGAAATGTGACTTGGGGATAGGTCAACTTGTCTATCGTCATAATGTACTGAGGAGTTAATACACAAATGACGTCACCGTTCTCCAGTGCTGTCAGAAGATTAGAATCAATAAACTCGAAAATTAACTTTCTTCAGTCAATAGTGTGACCAAGCCCACCACACCATCTAATGGGAGGTAGGACATGATTCTGACTTGAAACGGTGTTTAATTGTGCCAAGTCATGAGTGATTTCAATCTGCTGACAGCACTGAAAAAGCGTGACGTCATTTGTGTACAGCTCCAGATCGCCATGAATTTCGATAATTTTCTTGTAAGCGTGGTAAGGTAGCTGATTTTAACAGCCATTGTGATCTATGTAGACAAAATCTATTTTGATCAATTTGGATCTAGAAACAGAAACAAAATGCTAGACCAGCATTTTGATCCGATTCTTTGTCGTTCTGTCTCATTCCACGGCTGACAGGAATTTCTGAAATCTTTTACTCATTTCCGAGCATTCATTACAACGATTGAACGATTCGTTAATAGTACATGACGTTCGTGGCTCCAAATTTTTATTTGAACGAATGGGTACAATGGTCTTGCCAGTCGGGTCGAGCTGTAACCTTCCCACTCTTCCAAATAGACATTTGGAACCACTGACGTTGATAATGTACTGGCAATCGTCGCATTTTTAATAATTCCTAAAGCATTTATTGGGCATTTTATAATTTATTATTCCTTTGATCGAATTTTTAATCTATTTATAATAAACCGAATCAATCAAAGACGATGCGGTGATGTGTTGTCTGATACTAAAAACAATATTAACGAAAACAAATTTGCCATAATTTTATCTAATTGCAAGAAAAATAATGAAAAAAAAAATTTTATTCCAAAACAGAGTTTAAAGAAAACACATTAATCTCAATAAAGTTTGTTGTAGCTGAAATATAGTTTATTTATGTGTATAAGAATTTAAGTTTTGTTGTAGATTAAAAGCAAATTAACTTTTAACATTCAAAATAAAATATATTGAAAGGAGAAATATATAGAAAGTCTAAAATCACATGATTTTCAATTTTCAACTCGGAGCGGAACGAGACGAAGTAATCAAAACATTGGGTAGTGCAATGAGAAACAGAAGGCTGGTTGTCCATAAAACATGTACACCTGAGAACTACTCTGCAGCACTGCATCTCCAAATCATTCCATTTAAACTCAACCCCTTGTCAAAATTGCTTAGAGCGATTTCGAAAGTCTCGTACGAAGTCTAATTTAAAAATTAAGCCCTGAAAGAAGTCCTCCAAAATCAGGTGATATGTGCAAAAAACACTTAAAACAAAATGGCTCCTAGCGGCCATTTTCAGCGAAACGTGATGGTCCTAACAAATCTGAGTCAAATAAGACCCTTTTTGCGTGGCCAAGAGTTCATATTATAGCTTGTCGAACAGCCCCTATATACAAAAAGAAACTCTACCTTCACTGTACGGCATAGATGTCAAAATCAAGGATTTGGGGCGAAATGCTGTGTGTCTTTAAAACGCAACCAATTCATACACTTTTCCTTCATAGTGCAAAAAACACATGGCTCTTCAAATGTATAGACCGAAAACTCTGAATCTCATAAAGTCAAGGAATTCACATATTTAATAGTAAGTGCGCTTCAGATTCGAAAAGAAACGCAAACATATTTGTTTTGACGCAAAGTTTTCGTACGGTGGTAGCGTTAAATTGACAAAAGTCCCTCCAAAATTCACATATTTTTGGCGCACTTACGGGGTGAATTGTGCTACATGATTTTTTCTGTTGGTAATCTACTAAAGTACAGAGGATCCAGAACATCAAACTTCATTTTTCTTAAATTTCTTAAATTTGCAAGATGTGCAAAATGACGCCATTTTGCATGAGCTTCAACTAGTAGTATTTTTGACGAGCAAAATTTTTTTAATTCAGGATTCAGGCTCAATACGTCTGTAAAGACATCCTTTATGAACACTTTGAGCAACAAATTGTACGGAATGGGTCTGCTTTGAAGACATACGGCCTGATGTGGGCCGAGTAGCTCAACTCAATATCACTTTACTGGCTCTTACTTCCGATCCTGTCATTCGATTTTGACAAAATATTAGAAAAACTATGCGCGATTTACACAATGGACAACTTTTTGTATACTAGGTATGCAGTCATGCAAGCGTTGCGTAGGTACTAGGGCTAAGTAAATAGTAGGGTTACCTAAGCTAGGTACACGGGATCATACGGAGCTCCGTCGTAGCGTCTACTACGGTCTTTTCTGGTTTTGTTGTTGTTTCAGAGAAACTGAGAAAATGTTTTAACAGCTCTATGAAGGCGTTCAGATAAGCTTTGAAGAAAAGTGAAATTGATGTCGTAAGCAAGCTGAAAATGTGTAATGAAATGTGAGGATATCTAACACAACGTTAAATCGACCCATTTTCATACAATGAAGCTGACTAGCTCATCCGCTGCTGGCTTAGTTTCGAACACTAGAAATGGTACAAGCTTTGGTTGTCATTCAGTGTTATTGCGTTAGTAGTCCTGAGCCCCACGACATATTGCTTCCCTCATAAGGCCACGCATTTTCAACGATGTAAGGTAAAAAGTAGCGAAAGACGAAAATCGATTTTTCGTGTAAATTTCGATGATCCAACCGAGCCGAATGCAAGTCTCTGACTTAATAAAATACGCAGCAGCATCCAATGTAGTCTGGTCTCCCGCTTGCTACATGCGAAAGTTGAATTTGACATAAAAATCCATGAGAAATGAACCATTTTCGCAAGAGGCATATTGCTACGTCAACTTTCTCATGGGGCAGGCAGTAAATGATTTTTCAGTGCGAAGCCGGAAAAACAAATGGTAAGAAAAGCTCCAATGTTTTCACTATTCTCGAGACCAAGCTCTATGCCACAAAACTTACTCCTCTACCTAAATGCTCGAATGTCAATCAAATTAAGAAAAAATTGTGTATTTGTTCCTTCTCAAGCATTTATTTGCAGAACGAAAATATATTTCTCGGTTAACAAAATGGTAATTTCATCCTCCACCACGATGCCAAGGATTTCATCTTGCTCCTCCATTGAAAACAGTTTCTGTTGACCGATGGTCACTTTTCCACCGCCTCGTTTCTTCAATCCAACGGCTGAGTTATTGTTCATCTTATAGATGAACACATGACGATGTGGTTCACAAATGATGGCATACTCGGCATTCGGCGAACACTGGATGTACTTTTTCTGTTGCTTCGATGCCTGCACATATCCGAAAGCATTCAATGTAGCCTCGTGATTCAATGACCAATCGGCTGGATTTGCAGGCGAGAATTTTGGTGTCCAAATAAGCGCGTCGACGTCACTTCGAATAACAATTGCTGGAAGTGCACCAGGTCTCTGATTTAGAGTGAACAAAGGACGATTAGAGCCGAGGTTCAGTTTATGGGTTACCGTGAACGTAGTCGTATCGATTCGTACTGCAAATATGGAAAGATTGGTAAAAGGGAGCAAAATATTTCGATCCGAAATTCGATTCAACTTACATAAGTTGTGATCATTGTCCAAGTCATTGATGTCCATGTCACAATCCTCGATTTCTGATTGCAAAACGGACGTTAAACCATATTTGTGTGCCTCGGCCGGTTCATCATTTTTATCGGAAATAATCTGGTCCGCTAATAGACTCGACCATTTCGCAGGGGTCGTATCCTTCTTCACCAATGTTACTTGAATGCATGGCTCACCTGCACGTTCACTTTCCATCGACCAAGTCGTCAGATCCGAATCAATTTCACCAAACAATTTCCCCTCCAACAACGACTCATTTTGATAGGTCACATGGATCCATTGGTCTTTGGTGGACACTTTGAAGTCACATTTTTGCTGTACCGGTGTCAAGGCGAATTTAATCGAAATATCGTCGTCCAATTGGGTCCATGTAAATGGAATTGGTTTTTCCTCTGGTGTTGGGTCATTGTTCTGCTGTGCTGGTGCTTCATCGTTCTCATCCAGCTTCACTGCTCTGTCTGTACACAATACAATTGCAGACGATCTTGGTTCCAGTGAGCAATATGTGGGCAAATTCTTCAATCGAATCTCTTTCAAGTTAGTTTTTACCCATGCACCAGTCAACTCTTGCTTCAATTGGACCAAATTCAAAAATGTTTCGAAGGAATTTTCAACATATTCAACGTGCAGCAAAATACAGTAAATGAATTTCGTTTCGTTGGCAATTTCAAGCCGCGCATCTTCAATGTAAAAGCGATGCGATCCGTCCAAACCAGCTTCGGAGTGCACACTTTTCCATTCGGCTTTGTTGAACCGATCTCCGGTATCTATTACTTGTATAACACCCAGACCATCGCTCAAAAGGCAATACCTTTCCGACACAAAAACGAAGCTGCTGTTATAGTCGTTGGACGATCGATCGCCCTGCCGTAATCTATAGACGCTGGTCAACGGGTCCAGTTTCCCGTTTTGCTCGTTGTATTTGATGCACTGAACGTTTCGATTGGCATCCACAAAGTATGTTGTGTTTGTGGCCCACGGATCTCGAACCAAATGATTTTGGAGCCCGAACAGTTGTGCGTGAAGCGATGAGTACTGTTCATCGCTGGGGAAGATTTTATGTGGTGGAATGGCTAATGGGAATTTCAGCTTAGAAATCGGTTCAAGTGATAGCTTGTAGCCGTCAAATGTGGCGTCAAGTAAACGTTGGTTCGGCTTCAAGTCCAAAAGCTTTACGTCATTTGCCATTGCTGTGCGATATTAAAATTGTGTCTAATCACACGAACCGAACTTGTATGGAAAACGTAAACAAATGAGCCAAGTGTTCGAGTTATTCTTCTTGGATTGTCATTGGAGCTTAAGATGAGCCCATATGAGCAAATACCTGCAGACTATGTGAAATTTCACTATCGACTCTGTGAAAATGTCCAGTAGACCAGTCAAAGCTAGTTAGTTTAACAGCTCGTATTCGCGGTCAGGTAAAATTTAGTGCATGGCATGATAATCAACCCTGAAATTATAGACCGAGAGCCCACTCGCATAATGGACTGGTTCGAAACCTTTGTCAAACTTTAGCACGAAAAACGTTGGTACGACTTTTGTATTTGAACTCTAGGGCCATCCTAGCGAGGGTAGCTCCAGTCTATATCTCAAATT
Organism: Phytosciara flavipes; assembly: GCA_026413405.1. Taxonomy (NCBI): domain Eukaryota; kingdom Metazoa; phylum Arthropoda; class Insecta; order Diptera; family Sciaridae; genus Phytosciara; species Phytosciara flavipes. The sequence continues at coordinate 5,974 of JANTFA010141698.1, forward strand.
GGTGTTAAAATGGAGCCCAATGAAAAATGCAATTCAAAAATGAAGTTTTTGTTGGAAGGTGCGAGTGCCTGACAACTAGGAGATTCAGAAATTTGGCTTGTCAGACACTCTAGAGCTTAAATGAAAAATTCTTAGTACCAATGCGTTCCGAGCTGACCAATGGAACAGCTTGACATAGGTTTCAAATCGGTCCCTTAGGAGAGTTAAAGAGGCATGGTCTATTACTTTTGCGTGTGATATGATACGTACATATGCACAGCTTTCTCACCCCGTACAATCAAAAAAGAAGAAGAAGAATTCGAACCACCGGCTTGTCATCATTTTGTTTTTGTTTTGCATTAGTTGGTGAAATACTCAATCGGTCATGCAAAACTATTTTTTCTATATAAACAGCTTAATTGCTGCGGCATTGACCCCGCTAGTTTGCATAAAATTGTACAGGCTGATACGGAAACCGGAACCAATCAAAAAAGTGCTGTTCGCCAACAATTTGTCCGCCTGTTGCAACAATACCAACTTTTCAACCGTTAACGACTGTCCCAATCAGTACTGCTTCAAAAGCAATTTGTGGCAAATAGTGCGGTTGATTGACCAAAGCCGGAAGTCCATTTGTCTCGCTTTGTACACGCTCAGTTTGGATGACGTAAAGAATGCACTCACAAAAGCCAAAAGCCGTGGCGTTAACATAAGAATCATTACCACCGAGGAGTCAATGAAGAATTTAAGCAGAGATTTCACACGGCTGTCAACTTCCGGTATGACAGTTGAAAACCAACATTTCACCCACTTTGCTGAACGCTTCGTTGAATTTGTGTTGCTTTGACTTGTCCACGCATAGGTATAGCTATCCGCTTCCCACTCCATGGAACAGAGAGACTACTTCATCACAAACTGTGCATTATCGACGCCGACAATCGAGATCACAAGCATTCGAAACCGTTGGTGCCAGTACTTCTGGGCGGATCAATGAATTGGACAATGGGTGTACGGTTTGATGGTAACCGTTGTTGTAATCAATTCGTCTGATGTTATTTTTCTTCGATTGCAGTCTTTCACTTCGAATTGGGACAACATGACGGTTGACTCTGATTATGATCTTGTGGCGAAAAGTCAAAAAGAATTCGATCTGATGTGGGACAGTTTTAAGCGATCGAAACATTGAAGAGGTCATCAGGAGGATGGTGATCAATAGCTTTAACATTTCGACCTCAGACAACTTTTACGTTTTCATATTGAAGAGAGTAAAAAAGTTGAGCCCGAAATCGATGTTTTTATTTACACTATTTACTACTCTGATTGACTCACGGTGAGAATCTCTTTGTTTTCGTCCGAACGAAAAATGGAGGGTCAATGAGGTATACAAACGCACCATCAGAAAAGTGAAGCAAATTTTTACCCTAATGAGACAAACGTCCATACAATCAAGCCTGATGCACAGTGGGGAGGTTGCTCCATTCGCCTTTTTTCGCATACAAAAAAACTCACCTCAGATGAGTTTGTATGAAAAGTGGTGTGTCAGTCGATTATCTGATTGGCGGTACCTTCCAGTAAAGTGCAAAGTCTTGCATACAATATGAGGGTAATAAGGAATGGAGGCTGGAAAAGACAGCCGCTAACTCAATTGACAGCACAATTGAATACCCTCATGAGACGTCAAGTATACTTTCATACGATCATCAGTTGTAAGAGCACATCGGTGTCCTCAATTATCCTCCAATTGGAGTGACCGATTAGCATCCACTAGAACAAACTTCTTCGTTCGGGTCCAAACCTGTTGCTTTCCGAACATTTGAAAAGAAATCCGAACTTTTATTTGCACGGATATGGAGCCATTCACAAATTACGCACGCACTACAGGGAGAGGTGGAATGTCTGACAAAAGCGTACGCTTCACACATTTTATAAATTTTCTCCATACAATTTTTGCGTGCGATGGGGGGAGAGGGTCTGAAATTTTAAATGTTGAGTGTGCGTAATTTGTGAATGGGTCCTATGTGTTACAATCAGGGCCGCATTAAGCCTTCCCAGCGCCCTAGGCCATTTTTACCTCAGCGGCCTGGAGTGAATGAACAAATCAAATCAGGAATTTCTAGCGCCTCTTTTTTCCAGCGTTCTTGTTTTCTCAGCGCCCTTAATTTTTCCAGCGCCCTGGTCCATGGGCCACTTGGGCACTGGTTACAATCGGTTGCATTGCAAAAAAAGGTCAAAACTGAATCAATTCAAAATTCTACTACAATCATTTTGTAGAATATCATCGAAATCATGTACAAAATGCAATTATCTGACGTTCTTAAAATAGACGTGCAAAACACAGAACAAAATAATATAAAATAAGATGAAAGGGCAATTTTACAATTGAATTTTTATTGAAACGAAAAGACTGTCAACCCATAATTATACCGAATTTGTGATGGCCAAGCATATTCTCATCGGTAAATCATTAGTTTGCGTCCGATTGCAACCAATTAAACTGTGAACAATGACTTGACCTATTAGGTGGTGGAACGGGATTCATCGGAACAAATTTAACCAAATTACTTACGTCTAAGGGATACGATGTTACGGTAATTTCACGAATGCCCGGCTTGAAGCGAATTACATGGCACGAATTGGAAAGTAATGGAATACCGGACAAAACGTACGCCGTAGTCAATCTAGCCGGTCAAAATGTTTTGGATCCGAGCAGACGCTGGAGTCCCGGGTATGATTTTAATATTGATGACGGCGGCAGGAGATAATAACTCTCATCATCTGTCCGAAAACAGGTTCCGCCAAAATGTTTGGAATTCTCGCATAAATACAACCAAGAATCTGGCGAATGCAATTGAAAAAGCGACAACAAAACCCAAAGTGTTTGTCAGCGTTTCTGGCGTTAGTTTATACGAACCGGGACCGACTGTGTACACGGAAAATGATAACGGGAAAGATTACGATTTCATGTCACGGCTCTGCCTAAAATGGGAAGAAGCTTCCAATTTGAAGGCCGAATCTGACACAAAATTGGTAGGTCTTCCGGTTGGAAAATGGTTATCAGTTTTGACAATCTGATTATCGTCAGTGTTGCATTCAAGGTAAAAGTTCGGTGCGGTGTAGTGCTTGGCCGCAACGGTGGCATGATCAAATCTCTTTATTTGCCGTTCTATTTGGGATTGGGCGGACCTGTGATGCCTGGTAGCCAACCATTGCCGTGGATTCACATGACTGACATCTGTAATCTCATCAAATTTGCCATAGAAGAGAATCAAGCAAAGGGCGTGATAAACGGTGTAGCACCGCAAATTGTTACGAATCGTGAATTTTCGAAGGTATGAGAAGTGGAAAACCGTTTCATTCAAACGAAATGTTTCTATGAAATTTTGAAATCCCATTGGTGACATCTTTAGACATCAGTGATATGCAGTCATATGACTTACAATTTTCTGTTTGAGATGATATCTAATACCAGAACGGATGGAAGGTCAGCAAACTCAGTAAATTTTAGTATGGATCCCGGGAGAAGAACTCAAGTTAATTCTCTTTTCAAGAACTGTTTCCCTTGTACTCAATCTCCTCCTAAATGAACTTAACATTCGAGCGAAGGGGTTGTTAACTTCCAACTGACTGCGCATTTTTCACCCTCATAATGGTCAAACTGTTCCATTGACATTGACCAGCACGATAAACATTATTTGTTCTACGACTTTTACATTTTGTGTATTCGAGCTCTATAATAACGGCCCTAATGAGAGTATAGCCCTAGCGTATATCTCAGCCGTCGAACATCGTTCAAGATTCAAAATGGTGTCAAATTAAAGGATGTAGATCCCACAGAAGAATGCGTTGGAACGCCTGGAATGAAAATTTGACATGATAAGCACAACAGGCCTTTCAGCCAAAAACTTTATGTTTCTATTGGGCTCTAGTACCTTCTGAGATATTAACTAGAGCTACTCTCGCTAGGGCATACCCAGAGCTCAAATAACAAAATCGTAGAACAAATGAGGGTCAAAGATGCCTGAAATCAGCTAAAATTTTAGTTTGTTTAACGAAATCATATCAAATCTCATCATTTTTACCGACCTTCAATGCAAACTTATGTTTCTCTACTTCCCCGTGACTAGAGCTCGAGCTTTCTAGTATCTTCGGTATGCTTTTTATGAATAAATTGTAGCCTTTTGTAAGATATGGCGCTGCTGATGCAATTTTTTTCGCTCTAAAGTTTTGGTCCAACGTCCACATGGGACTCTCGTTGCAATGTGACCCCCCCTCCACTTTAGAGATGCTATTCTTTCCATTTATTAATTGTAGCAGTAAATTGTAGGAGTAACTTTAACGTTACACAAAAGAGCGCAATAGAAAGTAGGGCGTTATCTGAATGGAATAGCGCACTTAGCATGGTGCCGGAAGATTTCAACAGCAGAAATAACGGCAGCATACACCGTCCTGATCAGATGAACTGCATCACTCCACAACACGCAATTGTAAGCGTGGTGTTTCAACTCTAAAAACCCCCGAAAAGGTCTCATTGGGTTTCTATGATGAGATTTATCAAGGGAGAAATAATCAAAAGAAAGCAATCGATGAATCACATCGTATTCGCAGCTCATGCTTTGGAATTTTAGTTTTTATTGCTCCTGGCAAATGAAATTTTCATAAACCACCCCTTGTTAACCTTTCAACCTTTCTGGCACCAACTCACCTTTTCAAACGTACAAACGTTACCATTCGTTTAAAACCAAACATAAAACTTTCAGTGCTTTGCATCGGCCCTAACACGACCAGCACTTTGTCCAATGCCTGAATTTGTGGTCAAATTGATGTTTGGCATGGAGCGAGGCGTACTTTTAACGACTGGAGCTAAAATTGCGGCCCAAAAATCGATTGATTTGGGATTCAAGTTCACTTATCCAACGATAGCGGAGGCCTGCAAGGAAGTGGTGAATGCAAAAGGCGAGTAACTTAAACTTAAATCTCACGCTGTTGTTAGAATTTGCGCCGCAATAAATTGTTACCAAAAATGAAATGATAAAAATGCAAACGAAATATGGTTTTGTCCTCTTACTGATTTCCATTAAAATCTTTATTAAAAATAAATTATTTGTCTGCCGTTAATCATCGGGACGCAGTGCCCTGTACATGTTCAACTCGGTGGGAAAGGTTTTCTGCAGTTCCATCAGCATGTTTGTCTTAAATTTACGGTAAGCGTCAATTTTACCTTTGACCTCTTCGTTTTTCGTCAGCGCTTTCTCTATGCAATCTTTTGTGTACAGCTGCGGATTCTTTCCCTGATCAATGTAGTCGAACACTTCGAATGGTACGTGCACGTCCTGCACTTGATTTTTCAATTTGTCGATTTCCTGCAGACCGGTCACAATGCCTTGGCTGAAATGTTCGGAAACGAGAGTTTTGTGTTTATCTGGATCTAGTTATGAGCATAGATAATGGGCGGCGGCGGAAACACTTACATTTTCTGATTCAAAACGTTTTGCTGTCCCTGAGGCTGGAAGTCGCTAACAATTATCCGGACTTGGCGAACATTTTCGATAAACATTTCCAAATTGGTTTCGAGATTCTCCAATGGAGAGCCCATGGTTGATGATGGATTGTCGGATGGATGTCTCCGGAATAGTAACACGATTATTGCAAATAAATAATATCAAATCAGTCGCGATAAGTCAGTCTGACAAGAAGCTCAAATAAAAACACACACAAAATTGTTGACAGATCAGCGTTGTTAGATTTGTGATGTAGAAACATCGCTAGACCGACAATAAGTGAAGTACTAGTGTCAGGTGAAGTACTAGTTTCAGATAAGCTGTAGCCGCTGTAGCCGTTATCCCTTGGGCTGCAAGATTTTTATCAAGGCATATTATACACAACAGTAAGTACATAGCCTCGATTTTTATATGATGATGGCGCGGCGGGCGTTGAAGGAACATTTTCTCTGTATGAAATAGTTATTTTCATGCCTTGGGACAATATCGCAATATCCTGAATATAAAGAACGAACAACGTTCATTATCACATTTTCAGTTTTGTTTTAATTTGGGGGCCGTTCACAAATGACGTCACGCGCTAGGGGCGAAAGGAGGTTTCACCAAAAACCTCATTTTCACACCTGATTCGTTCATTTTCGACCTTTTTTTTATTTTTGGACATTTGGGGGGGGGGGGGTCAAAATTCTGAGCGTGACG
>JANTFA010141709.1:0-12143 GCA_026413405.1 Phytosciara flavipes
AAAAATTCCATTGAGTTTTGTAGAATTCGAAGAAGCGATGTAAACCGCGCTTGGAATGGGCCATTATTTGCAAACAGAGTGCAAACATCAACCTGCTAATGATTCATACAAACGACCTCTATTTTAGATATATCAGTAACGGCGGAATGTCGTACCTGTTTCTTTTGGTAGTTCTGAAGCACATCTGGATTATAGTTAGTTAGATTCAGTTCTCAGCTGAGTGTTCAAAACTTCATCATTTTGACGGTATGATTTTGTCATCACTGTTGAAATAGTGTCGTCAATTGAACCCATTCTGAATTTTGCTGAATTTTGCCCACCTTTCTTACTTTGCTTGTTTTTTTGTGGAAAATCAATTTCGAGAACGGCCCAATATTTTTTGATAATACTTCGGGAGTAGTTCGGAGACGTTATTCTAAAACGTTTGGGAGTTAGGACCATCTAAAGGTTCCAAAAAAGGCCCTCGTATTAGGTGATAATTGAGGCTTTTATGAGTTAACTTCTGGACTTTTGGTGGTGGAGACGTTATTCTAAAACGTTTGGGGGTTAGGACCATCAAAAGGTTACAAAGAAAGCCCTCGTATTAAGTGATAATTGAGGCTTTTATGAGTTAACTTCTGGACTTTTGGTGTTATTGAGGTGGTGGTTAATCAATTCCCAAAATAGGACTATGCATTTCAGGAGCTGAGCTACCACCATCTTCTTCCCGGAGCAAGAATAAAGGATTTTGAAGAATTTCTGAGGTTTTTGTGGATTCCCTTCAGGACTATTGGAATTGTTGAGCTGGTCGTAGGTCAGTTCCTAAAATACATGGTCCACCTTCTTCTTGGAGCAAGAACTGTAGTTTTTGTTGGTTTCGTTGGTTTCTCTGTGAGCGAGTGGCTGAGTAAAGTTTCAAATGCAATAGTCGAAAAAAGTTATTTCACAAATGGAACCGACATCATCGAAACTTTAAGCGTCACTCTTCTTGATATTCTTTTGTAAGTGAAGGACTTGCGTCACTTTATCCAATTTCAAGACGTTTTTGTCTGATTTCGTATTCACGTAAATTCGTGATAGCTGCTTTGGGCGGTAACGGCGGTGAACATGTATAAATGGACATCTCTTTGAGACAATAGACCTGATATCCATTTCTGAAAGCACCATCCAACATGGGTATCAAGGAATTACGTAAATACGAAATGTCCATTTAAGTACGTAATTAAAGACTGTGTAGTGACGTAATAAAATCAGTTCAAACAAGTTGCTAATTGTTGTCCAAAGACAAAGACTGACAGTGGAAAATATATTAAATTGAAAAATAACAAAAAATGTGAACTGTTTCAAGACGGACATGCAAAAATGCCACAACAATACACCGCTTACAATTGATTCAACAGTAATAACAATAAGTTAATAACATGCAAGCGATAATTTTCAAATACATTCAGTTTTTCTGTGTGGCTGTTCTATTTGACAATGTTAATTGTGACCTGATACAGCTGAAAAACTACAAAGATGACCAGCTGTTTTATCGGACAACTAGCTGCACGGCATATTGCATGAGAAATTCGAATGAGGTAAGTTTAGATGTATCCCCACCTCCTTTTCCCACTATGTATTATTTCCAACAACTTGCCTGCTCCACGAATGACATGAGCTTCCACATTATTTTTGAATAATTGAATATTGCCGCTGCGTTCCTACTCTCCAAACGAAGTGAGGGGTTAATTGTGTGTTAAAAGATTCTGTTCTGGTGTTTGTTAATTGTGTGTTTTTTGGGTTGAAATTGGCCACACTTCCCTCTCTCTTATCAGCTGTTTTAGTAAAAAAAAAGTGAAAAAGATAAGAACAAGGCTAAATTCACACTAGCTGGTTAACTAAAAGCCAGCGAAAAAATTGCTAAAACGATAAGACGGTGATCAACTTCACTCTTGGTGGCCAATTTCTCTACCAAAAATGTATGAAACAAGGTATGTTCAAACTATTTACCAACTGCGATGTAACTGACTTGAACTATTATGTTACACATTCACACTCTCACATTGTCTGTATTTTTTTAAATCTATCTACCCCCGCTCTCTACGTGGACGTCTTCATTGCTTGACTCCTAAGAAATTACTTTTGTAAAACATAAGGGGGACCCGTACGAGTAGAACACGGCATAGAACTGCTCTGATCTTTGAATCATTTTATTTAAATTCATCATTTCTTGAAATTGCTGACAGCAATTTCGAAAGCTCCGTCCGAAGTTCCATTTATAAATTGAACTCTCTAAAAAAAATCATCAAAGCCAGATGACATTTACTTGAGATATGGCCAGAAAACCCTAAAATCCAAAATGGCGGCTGGCGACCATATTGTTAGGTGACCGAAATAATTACCACTACTTCACGCTCGTGACTACATTTCAGACGAAAAAAAGATCATGAAAATAGGATGAAATTTACTCGTGATATCGAAAAAAAAGTTCTACATTCACTGTACGGCCGAGTAGCTTTCAATACCTTTCATTTGCACCATCTAGAAACGTTCTGCGAGCAGTACCGCCGCTAATATATGTGATAAACCTTGACCAGACCTCGGAAATAGCACTGTTTCGACCACAACTTTGGATCGGCTCGACCGATTTCGCTCATCTTCGAACTTGACCTCACTTTTTTGATAACAAATCGAGGAAAAAAAGAGATTGATTTCGTTTTACTCAAGTTATCCTGTTTACAGACAGACGGACAGACAGGCAGACGGACGGACAGACAGGCAGACGGACGGACAGACAGGCAGACGGACAGAAATTTTTTTATTGCTGATTTGGCATGTAGTGATGTGATCACTGTGATGACCTCAAAAGGTCCTTACTCCGGGAGTCGGAATCGACTTGTTACAAACGTAAGAGTAAAGGCATGGGGCCTCGTACTTCGTACGGGTCTAAAAATCAAACCTTTTCCTGACTGATGTAACAAGCTTTGTCTATTGTACCATCATCTCTATGAGTTAGCTAAAATATCGAAATCACTTTTCGTATTATGTACATTAGCATATCAAGTGAAATGCTCGAGTTACTCGCTATTTATAACCAATAAATCCATTTGTTGATTAAGAGAATCCATGATGACGTATTTACAACACAAGGGTAATAGAAAAGTACGAATAATGATACTGGACACGATATAAATTATGTAGACCGTTCATGTAATTATGATGTGGTGTGTGCTGTCTTATCAGAGGCTTCATAGGGGAAGAGAAAACTTTCACCTGGAACACATTAATCTTAGTCATCAATAATATAGAAATAATCAATCAAATTTTTGCGAATCAATTTATGGTACTATGTGGTCAGTCAAAAACCCTTAAATAGGAAATATGACGCCAGTCCCTGTGTGCATACTTGCAAAAGGTCTGGTATCCTTTCGGGTGACGCAGTCTGTGTCTGATCTGAAGGCAAAAAATTCTACAACGAAAGCTTAACCCAAAGAAATTTGCTTTTCTAAGTCATTTTTACAATTTAACATTCTCTTAGAATTGGTTTCCTCAACATCTGCCACTTGTGACGTTTGTAATCTTTTCGTTTCTATAAATTGTTTGCGTTCATCAAACATTCTGCAAGTATACACAAAGGGACACTGGCGTCACAGTTCCCTATTTAAAGGTTTTTGACTGATATCAGATGTTTCGGAAGAATGAAAATTACAATCTCTAGAAGAACTGCTGAACCTTGAAATTGATATAACCATTGTTTGTTTCTCATCATAGCACCATGGCCCCTAAATGTATGAAATTTGGATGCTTTTCGACGTTCCATATGAGAGTAAGTAGCGCTATGTTCTCATACATCCGCATCGATAACCTAAAACCCATAGTTTGAACTTTTCCAACTGTCCGACCATCTTTTTGCATATTTCATCCCATTCTACTTGCAAAACTTCGAGCCTTTGTCGAAGGAACCGATGCTCAATCCTTTGAAACAACATAAATAGCATCAAAACCATAATTGAAAGAGCGATTTCCAACTGCTCGACACGTCTGGATTCACCCATAAGATCCTGCTATTTTGCCGCGAAGAAACCAATATTCTAATTCATAAAACACACCTAAAATCAACACTCAATCTGCCTATTGTATGGAATCTGTAAACCTAATTTATCGGCAACACGGGCAACAGAAGAGAATTTATCATTTCGCTTCATATATTATAGACACTGTGTGCTTGAACAAACTTTTGGTCAAAGTGTTGAACACTCGAAGTTTTAAGTTTGAACTTGGAACGTTCCACGGGGTCCACAGCTATTCTCATGCAAAAATTAAAATCTTCGCACCGGGTTTTTTTCGAGGTCTTTATAGTGCCGAAGTCCACGACAAAGAAAATTGAACATTTTTTCCAGTATTGGAACTTGCGTTACGGTTTCAATTTGAGCAAACTTATAATAAGTTTCTTAGTAATACGAGAGTAATACAATATGATTCTATCATAATGTGATGAGCCTAAGGATTAAAAAACGGCAGAAATGGTCGACCAAAGTTCGTAAGTATTTTCTGTTTTTAGAATTACTACAAAATTAGTTCACATTCAATTTGAAGTACTAGATTTGACTTTTAATTAGAGAAGTGATCCAAAAAAGAATCCAATTTTTTTTAATTCCCTGAATTCAATTCTGAACACAAATCAAACGTAAAGCTTTTCGACTTTCTATCCGTACATTTTGACTTAGGGGTCGTGTAATAATGACGTTCACACGTTTCCCAGATTTTTGAACCCTCCCTCTCCCCTCGTCCACATATTTTCTTTACCTACAACATGGCTTGCCTCGTTTTCTCGAACACCACCTCCGAGAGGTAACCTCTCCCTCTTATGTGGACGTCATTATTGCAAGAGCCCTTTTGTCCGGGAGGGGAGAGTTCTCAAATGGCTAATTTTGAAGCGTGTGCAATTTGTGAATGGTCCCTCAGTCAGTAGTAAACGTTCGACATTCTTTTCGGAAATAAAATATTTAAATCAATATTCATAATAAATATTCATGAAATTCTTTTCCGCAGACATTACAGACGTGTTACGAGCGAATATGCCAAACACACAAATTTAATGCAACCGAACCGGAGAGAATAAATGCTGCTGATTTTAAAATCAATTTATGGTGTCGCGACGATACATCCTTGGTTGTTGAAATTGTTGACAGCTATGAATCCGACAGTAATCTACATAGACAGTTTAGCTACACTCGCAAGGAAAATGTTCGCGGAAATTTGTATATGGTGAAAATAGAACATTCGTACACGTTAGCCGAAAAGATTATGTACATTGTAAGTATGATGGGAAACAATTCCGGAATACAAAAAGAGGGGTCGAAGAGTGTTTTTTGAAACGTTTTTTTTTCAAGTTGAATAAATTCATTGAAATGTCTTAAATATGGAGAGTGCCTAGCTACTATAATACAAGAATATGAACACTGTGAAGTGAACACATGCGGAAAGGTAAAGAATTTTTTATTGCTGGTCCATATTGATACGTACAAACCGATTTTCCTTTCAAGTGTTTTGCTACACTTGTAAGATCTTTGTTCTTTTGCAATACAAAGCTTTTCAGTTTTAAACTGGCATTTTTCTATCTTTGCGTACCTCTTCCTTTACCTCTTATGGTAGAACTGTATTAACCTTCATATTTGCGTCTGTTTCAAGTATGACCTATTGTGGAAAGTGAGTCTTCGAGAGGAAAAGCTGACGAGTTTGCTTTCAATTATTAAATTGAAAATAACAAAAAAGGAAGGTGATAAAGGAGACCGAAGACATCTGTCTGTGTTATGCGGCTGTTACATTAAGAATGGTCGAGGGGTTCCTCACTGGCCGAGCAAAAGCCCAAACCGAATTTTTGGTATTGTGTCTCTAGCACCTATTAGAAGACCGATTACTTATAGTGATTTCAATTTGAGCATTAGATTAACGTATGGTAAATACAGGGTTCATAAAGTCCTTTCTTTCCTCATCCACTAAGTTTGATTGATTATCGTCAATTTCAAATGTAATAGTCGGATCTATCCTGAAATCGGTTCTAGTTTTTTCGTCAAAAATGGAATTAAGGGTTCATCCATAAAACCCGTCCTCTTTGGAGGGGGGAGGCGGTACGATGAAAGTGTAACTTACGTGTTATAAGGTATAGGAAAAGTGCGGACAAGTGGGGAGGGGGTGTCTGGAAATTTGTAAAAAGTGAGGATGGGATTTATGGATGGCACCTAAATCAATTCGTCTATTCGATCCATCAGGTGAAATGCGAGGAAATTCGATGAGTACTATCCGGAATCTCTTTTTTAATTCGTTGGCGATAATTTTAACAATTTTGATATGTCGATTGACACAAAAGGTCTTCCTGCCTACATACGCCCAGAGCGTGTGGAAAAGTTCCTATCTCGTTACAAACGATTGTGCAACGGTTTGTTTCAGTTGAACAACCAGGGATTACTCTTACTGCTGTAACATTACCGACCATTTTGAAGTATGTCACCCACCATCTGCTATGCATTCATTCGATGACAATGCTTTTTTGTTGAATAATTCTTTGTTCATCGTTGGGCAGTCTTTGAAGAGGATTATGCCTTTCCCCTTCTGCTTCAATTAGTTACCGAATTCTCGTTGTTTTAATTCCCCTCGAATCCATCGTCTAACAGTATCATCAGATTTCTCAATAATGTCGAAATTGATTGGGCTTTCAGCGACATTTCCAGATTGATCGTGACCAACTTTATGCGTGTGTAACATTCAAAAGAATTGAATGAAACGAAGATTTTTCCGTCTTTGCCTTTGGGGCCATTCACAAATTACGCACGCTGAAAACTAAGAATTTCAGACCACTCTCCCCCCTTGCACACCAAATGTATGGAGGAATTTTCAAAATCATACGGAGCGTACGCTTTTGTCAATCCTCATACCCTTATAGAACGTGCGTAATTTCTGAACGACCCCTTTCATAATGCCGCAGAGAGAGAGAGATTGAGAGATGCGCACGCACAGTCGCTAAAAAAGACGTAAACGGAGCTAGTCCGTGTGGACCTGTAGGATTAGTTTGATTTCGAGGAGAGTTAGTTGAATCAATTACTTCAGAATGTTTCATTGTGTAGGATGTAGTAGACGGCGGGTACTAAGCTGATGTGGCTGCTTTTTATGGTGGACAGCATAACACTCAACTATTGTCTGTTTTTAACTATTTCACAGACCGATTCTACGTTGATTCAAATAAAAGACCTAACACCAAATATTACCTACAACATAACTGCAACTCTAGTGCATTCCAATCATCAATATACGAATGCAGTTCATCTGGATTTAATCAAAACATTGCCTCGAAAATACATTGCCAAGAAAATAGAAATACCTGAACCGGCCAAATGGAAGCTGGAAGTGAGTAAGACGTCCAACAAAATGGTTGATATAATCATACCCTGGGATCCTACTGAGGATCGTACATGCCATTATAATATTCTACTGTATAACAAGTCGGAAAATACCGGAAAAGTTCATAAAAATTTCATAAGCAAGGTTAGTGTTCGTCGTTAGTGTAGCCTCACTATAGCCTCGATTGTATCCCCGTATATGACATTGATCCTACCATATAACAATTCCAGCCCGAGATGCTGTACAACTATGTGATTCATGACCAGCCCATCAGATTCGTCGAACAAGATGCCGATAGCGATTCAAATAAACTTGTTGTTGGCATTCAAGGCTCTAATAGATTAGGTGATACTTCGACCGATTATGACTGGATCTACATAGAACGGCCGACATGTTGGGACTTTTACACCAATGACACAAATTTGGAAATTTGTCGTCAGTAAAAATGACGGAAATTTTTCGCTTTGATAAAAAGAAATTTATTTTCCATTTTGTAATTTTAGCACCATATCGACCGGCGAATGTAAAAGTTCAATTGTCTACCTCTTCTCCAAATCAATATCGGATGGAGATTTTTTGGGAGAAGCCGAAGAGACTACCCGAGTCATACGAAATCGCCATAGGCAATAGGGACAAATTTTATTTGCGAAATGTTTCAGGGGTAATTTGCCGTCGATTCGGCCTCTATACGATTTGGTTGATTCTAACGGTTTATTGTCTCACAAGGAAAGCACACATGAAATTTTTGAAGATATTGAATTTTCTGGCGATGAATTTATGGTACAAATAAAAGCGTTTTCATTAGGTGGCCTAGAGGCGACGAGCCAGAAAACAGAATCATTGCACAATTTCACCAGATCTGGGGGTAAGTTAAGCGAAAAGTGGGATCACAGGTGGATTTCATGAGAGAAATGCGGTTGTGTATTTTGATTGATGTATTCTCATAGTCCATGAATTCTGGCTTAAAAAAGCCGTGGTTTTGTGTAGACGTAGTGAAAAACAAGATAAAACGTAAGGAGGACCCGTCCATAAAAGGCATACATCTCAAGACTGCTTTGCAACATTGCAAAATCATTCCATTTAAACTCATTCCTTGTTAAAATTACTTACAGCAATTTCGAAAGCCCCGTCCGAAGTCTTATTTATAAGTTGAACTCTATGAACAATTCTTCAAAATCAGGTGACATGCAAAAACAATAAAATTCAATATGGCGGCTGGCGGACATTTTCTTACGTCACCGAAAACAGTTTTACCGCTTTACGGTCATCTTCACCTTTAAAACAAAAAAAAAGGATAATGAAAATCGCATGATATTTACTCGAAAAACAAGCGAAAACAACTAAAATCCAAATGGCGGCTGGTGGCCATTTTCTTAGGTTACCGGAAAAAGTATTGGCACTTCACGGTCGTCTTTACCTTTCGAAAAAAAATCATGAAAATCGGATGAAATTTACATCTTTTAACTTAGCCTCGCTTTTTGATAAAAAATCGAGGAAAGAAAGTCCCACCAAGATTGGTTTCGTTTTACTCAAGTTCTCGTGATGACAGACAGACAGACCGACGGACATTTTATTTTAAATGCTGATTCGCAATCTAGGTGTGACCTCAGACGGTCTGCCGTCACTCCGGGGTTCGAAATCGACGTGTTACAAACGTAAGATTGAAGGCATCAGACCATCGCACTTTCTACGGGTCTAAACATGACTCTCTTTCGGCTGTAACCTGAAACTTCAGGTTTCAACAAAAAATATTGAAGACCAGGCGCCTCAATTTCATTCCCAGCGCCATGTGTCATGGCTGGTTCGCACATCTCTACTAGTGATTTTCTTAACTTCAGAAATTTTTATTGAAGCGGACCGCTTAATTTTAGTAGAGGACAACCGGAAGGTGAAGGGTGAAGTAGATAAATCCACCTCCTCCCGTTGATAAGTATTAATAGCTAAGACAGGCGGCCTACTGAGATACTTGAATAAGTTAACCAATTTAATGATCTTGTTCATCTTTCTAAAAGCTTCAATAAAAGCATATCAATCCGTCCATTTTCCAGAAGTTAGGCGCATTGAGACAATAGTTCTGTACATGGGCTGTTCAATCGTTGGTGTTATTTTGGTCGGTCTTTCGATTGCAACATTCTTCCATTTCAAAGCAAAATCTGAACGACGACGCCATAGAAAGGTATATTTTGAGGTCAGCAAAGATTTCCATCAAACGATAGGACTATAATTGACAAATTAACAAATTTTGAAGGGATTGGAGAGGCAAGGTCCTGCAGCAATGAAAAGTGAAGACAAAAGACTGTTGCTGGAGGAAGAGATAAGAAAGACATTCTTGAGCGATGGCATGGAAATTGACGAGGACGACATTGATATTCGCGATGGAATTGGTGAAGGGGCTTTTGGCTATGTGAACAGAGGAATTTTAATACCGACCGGAAAGGAAGTGGCTGTGAAAAGGCTCAAAGGTGAGTACATTGTTTTTGGTCACAAAAATCTCAGGTGTACTAACGAATGGTTTACAAGGTACGGTCACATTCGATGTCATGCAAAATTTTTGCCAAGAAGTGGAGGTCATGCGTTCGGTGGACAAACATCCAAATATTGTTGGAATTGTGGGACACTGTATGAAGGACATTGAAAAGATGATGATTTTGACGGAATATTGCAGCAGGGGTAATCTGTCAGATTTTCTCAGGTTTGAATTAAGAAAAAATTGAAATTTTGTGTAGCCCATCCATGCCCAGCAATGCAATTATTTTCAGCAGAAACTACTGGCAAAAGATCATGAAACGCTCGTCAACGAAACGGTCTGTTAGCACTGCTAAAGACTGTTCGTTTGAAAAACCCATCGAGAGTGATGTGAACTTCGATTCGAGCGTACTAGAGAAGAATCTAATCAATCAGAATATGCACACCATAACCGACAGCTTACCTGTGGGTATCAAAAATTTGATCATCAACAAATTATACGACGAATGCAGCGACAACTTGAAGTCCAAACAATTATTTACACAAAATTGCGGCAATGCATGCAAATCATATGTCGACATAATTGAAGATGAAGTGAGAGTCAGTGTTAAGGATTGTGACTGCCGGAAAAATCAAAACAATAAAATGTTGTGCTACCTGGACCATTGTCCGTCTTTTGTGGACAATCCCGGCTATGATGTGCAAATTAAAGCCAACAAACCGGTGAATAGTCCCGACCGAATGTTGACGAAAAAGGATCTCTTGACATTCGCTTTACAGATTGCGACAGGAATGGTAAGTGCAAGTGCGGATCATAAACCAAAGACTTTAATCTTCGTTTCCAACAGGAGTTCCTATCATTCAACAAAGTTATTCATCGTGATCTGGCCGCTCGTAATGTATGCGTTTGTTCCGATTTTACCGTTAAAATAGCTGACTTTGGGTAAGAAGTTGAATAACATGAATTCAAAGATTGTTATTCTAAACAAACAAAAAAAACTTTCTCAACAGCCTTAGCAGAGACATTTACCAAGAAAATGTTTACAAGAAATCGACAGATGGGAAGCTACCAATCAAATGGTTAGCATTGGAATCGATGACTTTCCAAATGTATACCAGTCAGAGCGATGTGTAAGTGTTTGATTACCACTCAAAAGATAAAAATTCAAATTTTTCCCGCTCAAAAGTTGGTCCTATGGAATTCTGTTGTATGAAATTGTAACACTAGGCAGCACACCATATCCGTCGATACAGACGGAAAATCTGTTAAAATTACTAATCTCCGGATATAGAATGGAAAAGCCACTGAATTGCGATGACAATACGTGAGTAGAAATCGATTTTTGTTATCGTAGAAAAGCGTTTAACATTTTTGATGTTGTGCCAGATACGAACTGATGTTATCGTGTTGGAGAACTGTTCCCACCGAACGCCCAACATTTACCGAAATAAAATTGAAATTGGAACGGCTGTTATCGGAATTGACGGACAATGAACCGATAGACAATAAAATGTTCGAAAATAATTTAAGGTAAATCAGATATTGGAAGATGAGTGAAGAGTTTCAGTGGCAGCAGAACTTTACTGCCAAGGATGAAGCAAGAAATTGTGTTTTCTTACAGGAAAGCTAACGAATTTATTTACAGATCACAAACTACTACTGGTTCCTTAGGCTACCTAAAGCCATTATAAGTGAAATACCCAGACCCCAGCATGAACTACATTCAAGTTAATTTAGAAAGTCAATTCCTAACAACTTAAGCCGGTTGAGACTATTACTTCCTACGTTTCAAATGTCGCTTAGAGGTTTGATGTCGAATAATTTACTTCATTCGTTAGGCGATTGTTTATCTTTGTTAACATTGTCGAAATCCAGATGACTGACCGTTTCTATAAGGACTGCGTCTACTGTAATTTAGTTGAAATTGTAAGGAAAATTATCCGTAAATTTAGGCTGAATATAATAAACGAATTTTTTTAAAGAGCTAGGATGGGTTTCAATTCCTGATCGAAAATAGTTTCTCATGCATCCTGATAGGGAACATTCTGCTAGGTTATGTGCACCCCTGTCCAAAATATTTATTTTGACGATCTGTACCGAGCCGAATGCAACGATCGACAATGACAATACAGAGGTGGTCTACGAACAAGGGAAATAGAAATAAAAAATCTTTTCCCACTCGTTTATTCATCACACCGAATACAAAAACTCCTTTCCAAACTTGCAGCCACAAAATCGAGAGCTAGCTTCCTAGAAGTCAGAACTATGAACTGTATTGATGAAATGCTGATTAGGGCCAAGGGGCGGATATTTGTGG